>JASCZW010003093.1:0-44467 GCA_034211315.2 Aedes japonicus
GGCGCAAATATGTATAACAAGGTGCTGGCTTCAAGGTGTAATTCGGACCAAGGGGTTCTTCAACAGTGAACCAATTTCAAATCGCTAGTTGCATATTGATTGTTGGTACGACTCTATCTGTGTCCTGTTTCCACATATCTAATATGTCTCAATGCACCAGCAAATCTTCCCACAGTCGAAATCAACCTCGAATAGGTTGGGTCAATCAAATCCGTAAAATCAATATGAATATTTGGCATTTATTGACTGCCAAGAAAACCAAGACGGATCGACCTTTCACTAAAACTGGAGTTTTCAATATTTGCGATTGGTTAAAACAGCTTGATCTCTTTTGAAGGTGACTTCCTACAAGAAAAGACAATGAAACTATACATAAACAATCAAATTACCTGATCGAGGCCCAATTCCTCATCCAAATTCTGTGACCTATATTGCCTTCTTACGATACGATAATAAATTATTTTCCCCAAACAGTAAACATACTGCTGTTAGTTGCCAAGGTTGCCACCGTCGTCACCGACAAATTCAAGGTAGTGCTGCCAGAATACGTTAAATCAATCGAGTTATAAATTATACAGAGTTGATGGAAGCTGTGATGCATTCTGATGCAAACGTGAGTTTTATGGCCAAATACGAGTGATATTGTTCTTTTCGTTTTCGCACACATTTTTTGGCATTCCTACAACTCTAAATCTTGGGGGAGAAGATCATTATAAAGTGTGCAAATTTGATGAAACCTGAGTAATTGTGAAGAAAAAAAGTTACTCACTAAAAAGCTGTCTTGCCCCTAGCTACAGGAAAAGAATTCGATTACGTTTGTTTTCATAGTCGGACATTATTATCAAACATAAAATACTATACGCAAAGAACTTAAAATTTCAAGACATTAATTAATTTGCTCCTTGAAAACTTAATTCATTTTGAGTAAATCAGAAAATCAACTGGCTTTTTCAAAGGGAAAAAAGAGGTACCGTAAGTCCGCCATATTTTGCGCATTGCCTAATTTTGCGCAGTTTTGTATATTTCGTGCTGTAACTATGATTTGCTGCATTTTTTAAATTGACTTTCGACACGAAAAGCTAGTTAATTGTGTTGACTTTCGATTAATGGGATACATTATGAAAAAAAAATGCTCATACCTAAAACCGCCGTTCGTAAACAGTTTTGCGCACTTCTAAATCATCAAATTTTCCGCCCTGTTAGCGTATGGGCTAAGACAAGTGTCAATTGTCACAAGAGATTTTATTACCAGATAAACAGTTTAAAAGCTGAAATCACTATCAAATGAGGAAAACAGGTATGTACTACCTTCATCACATAACATTTCTGCTGTTTGTGTAACACTTTATCGAGAAAATTTGCATAATTTGATGCGCAAAATATGGCATCCATTTTTTCACCATGTTCCTTTATTATTTACAGTTCATCATGTTGGCTTCCGAGGGAAAGTATATTCCTCTGGATAATTTTGGCCAAAAGCCATGCAAATGGTCACTCGTGGCATCTTAGTTCGACAGGGTGCCATTCCGTTGAAGATGGATTTGGTGAATCAAACCTAATCAAACAAACCATTAATTTATATTACATGATACTAAAAAGATTTTTCATTTGTTACAGTTGATCATCGTGCAGTTTTTCTTGATGTCACCTAACAATTGGTTTGAACAATCTGGAGCACATCAGAAAATGCTATTGCTGAAAAAGACGCCACCACAAGTTGTTCTACATGAAACCGCAGGACAGAACACCAACGCTGTTGAAGAGGATGTTTTTGAAAAAGCGTTTCGTTTACCTGATATTCAACCTTATAAGGCAAAAGATAAACCGGAAACCAATATCTTGTCAACCTTGCACGGCAAATAATCCACATATTTTTTGGTAAAAATCATGGAAAATTCCACATAATACTGATGTGTTCACCAAATGAATAGAAGTCTCTGAGAAACACAAATGAAAAATTTTCTAACTATCACTTTTTAAACATAAATCGATTTCTAGCTAGGTCGCAAATTAGTAGACTTACCCTACTTTACTATCAAAATTCATTTATACCGCTAAAACTATACCACACAAATTTTTTCAATGTTTGCATAAGTATTTATTAGTTTATTATCGGTGCGCACAATTAGAAGCACAAGTGCGCAAAATTTGGAATATTTTAATTCTAGTGCGCATAATTAGAACACATACATCAATCCAGAAATTATTTTTTGTAATAAATTTCTGATCAGTAACGAGTGTACTGCATTGTGCGCTCTTTTAATAGACTTGACACTAACGTAATAAGAGCAAGACAAGAATCGTGTAACCTCCTTTCTAGGCCTCTTCCATAATGATATCAAATCTATAACTTTCTTTAAATGCGCAAAATATAGCGCACTTACGGTATACTGAAAAACTTAGCAAACCGAATTGACACAAAGATATTACTGAAAAAGTTAGTAGTTGTGTTTGACTGTTCACGGTTTGTGCTTTTACGGAGTTTTCAGCAAATCAAAATACGGCTCGGTTGATAACTGAATTCTCAGCTGTTTGAAAACCCAGTGGAATTTTACTGACTTCGGTAATTAAAACACGGCGTTGAAACGGTGCAAGGCATTCATTAAATCAATTGTGGGCCAGCCATGAGTAAGCCTTCAGTCTATTCAGTTATATTTCAATATGTCAGTTAGGGAACCCAAAAAACGACCAATAAAAAAAATCATTTCAATTCATAGCAATGACGTTTTATAGTTGCCATACTTAATTGGGCCAATCCTGTAGCTCAGTGCGTTGAACGATCGTTTTTCAAACCGTAAAATAGTCACTACACTGAACAACATCTTGCAGTTAAAAACACAATTTTGCCCGATTATGCCTATTTTCAAAACTACCATGACATTTCAGTCGAATTTACTACGTTTTAGTACAGCCAACAGTCTAACAGAGTTAGTCTATGGTACAGCCATCAACATTGGCGGTATATTTGGCAAATGCATTTATAATCAGGTTAAACTTGTTGGTGTTTGCGCTTAATTTTACCTTTGAAATGGTATGTAGATGTTAAAGCAATTAATCGATATTCCCATAAGGGATAAAATTTTACTTGATCATGATTTCCCCCGCACAGTAGTATGTCATGACTATGCACCCATTCCTAGATACTCACAGCAATTTTCGATTTGTATCGAATCGATCCGCCTCTTCATCCAATTTATCGTGGCCCGTACCGAAGGGCTCTCGCACTGCCACCGGTTTTCGTAAAGTTCGATCAGTCGAAGTCGTTTCAGTGGAACAAATGGTTCCTTCGGAAGAGTGATCATAAGATTTCTGGATAGATCCAGCGTGGTAAGCTTCGGCATATACGCAAACAAGCTGTCGTACAGTTGTGGGATTTTGCTCGCACTTGGGTCAAGGTTCTGAAAATGGAAATGTTAATCAAATTCAATCACCACGTAAGTCCAATTCGTCGTGTGCACCATTATAGAAGGACTTTTGAGAAATGGTTGGTTCTGCAGTGTCATGAAGTTGTTATTCGATAGATTTAGTTCTACAAGATGCTCGTTGCTTTCGAACAGATCCTCATGAAGTTGCTCCAGTCTGTTGTGAGACAGATCTAGGATAAGCAACTTTGGCAAACTTGAGAAGGCGTTAAGCGCAATAGTTTGAATGGAATTCTCCGAAAGGAACAGTTTTATCAAATTGTAATATTCCTGGAAATATGAAAGATTATTAGTCATTGTGATGCAATAATGCACCTGCAGTTATTGTAGCTCACCTTGAAGTCATCATTTTCGATTGACGATATCTTGTTTATGCTTAAATCCAATATCTCTACACTCGTTGGTACGTCAGTGTATGCGTTGATTAGGTTCTCGTGGCTGGAAGTGGAAGGAACTATACATGTTTTATCGCGCTTTCTCGTTTCAGTTGAAATCACTGATAAGGCGTCCCCATTGCAAAGCGCATTTGGAGAAATGGAGTTTAAACATTTTACATTCTATCCAAAATACCTGCAATCTGCTCGCTTCAAACTGTCGACCATATCACAGGTGCACATCTTTGGACAAACATCCGATTGAATCCCACGAAGTTCACTTTTGGCACTCGTTCCCATGATTGCGAGAAGATAACTTAAAACTAAAACATTTCTTATTATTACCATTTTGGACTTGTTTATTACTGTTGCTCAACGGAACAATCTATTTCTAAATTTAGATAATCAATCTCTTTGAAAGCCAGGGAAATCACATTTTTACCAAACTAATTTCAATTCGAAAAGCGATCTAAAGGGTGTTCCCTCTGCCTGTATTTAAACTCGAATGAGAAAATTAGTCAACCTGGGCATTTGCACGACAAAAAAAGAAGGTAGTTACACACTGCAAAAGTGTGCTGTATCAATATGTAGATGGATAAGATAACGAATTCTGCTCTGTAAAGGTGAGGTAGCCGTACGGATAGTGTGCTGATAACAATACCAAACAGTTGACCACACAAAACAAACGAGTATATAATCATTAGTACCTGCCTGCCTGTTTAATTTCGTCATCAATCCAACGGTGGGCATGAGTAATACAGATCAGTCCATCAAGCGTGAATGTTACGTGAGTTGGACGCGAGTAGCCTAGGTTAACTGATGACGTTTGATGGAATGAATTACTATTAAATTTTTTATACATGCATGTTTATGAGTTGAGCGCCGGCACGATTGATTTGTTATTTTTGCTTCAAATGAGATCTGTTCTGAAGCTGTGGATGCAAATCAAGAAATCAAGAAATCAAGAAATCAAGAAATCAAGAAATCAAGAAATCAAGAAATCAAGAAATCAAGAAATCAAGAAATCAAGAAATCAAGAAATCAACAAATCAAGAAATCAAGAAATCAAGAAATCAAGAAATCAAGAAATCAAGAAATCAAGAAATCAAGAAATCAAGAAATCAAAAAGAAATCAAGAAATCAAGAAATCAAGAAATCAAGAAATCAAGAAATCAAGAAATCAAGAAATCAAGAAATCAAGAAATCAAGAAATCAAGAAATCAAGAAATCAAGAAATCAAGAAATCAAGAAATCAAGAAATCAAGAAATCAAGAAATCAAGAAATCAAGAAATCAAGAAATCAAGAAATCAAGAAATCAAGAAATCAAGAAATCAAGAAATCAAGAAATCAAGAAATCAAGAAATCAAGAAATCAAGAAATCAAGAAATAAAGAAATCAAGAAATCAAGAAATCGAGAAATCAAGAAATCAAGAAATCAAGAAAACAAGAAATCAAGAAGTCAAGAAATAAAGAAATCAAGAAATCAAGAAATCAAGAAATCAAGAAATCAAGAAATCAAGAAATCAAGAAATCAAGAAAAGAGGAAATCAGAAAATCAGGAAATCAGCAAATCAAGAAATCGGGAAATCAAGAAATCAGGAAATCAGAAAATTATGGAATCAGGAAATCAAGATTTCAAGAAATTAAGAAACCAAGAAATCAAGTAAAGAGGAAATCAGGAAATCAGGAAATCAGGAAATCAGGAAATCAGGAAATCAGAAAATCAGGAAATCAGGAAATCAGGAAATCAAGAAATCAGGAAATCAGGATATCAGGAATTCAGGAAATCAGGAGATCAGGAAATCAGGAAATCAGGATATCAGGAGATCAGGGAATCAGGAGAGCAGGAAATCAGGAAATCAGGAAGGATTATGGAAATCAGGAAATCAGCAAATCAGGAAATCAGGAAATCAAGAAATCAGGAAATCAGAAAATTATGGAATCAGGAAATCAAGAAATCAGGAAATCAAGATTTCAAGAAATTAAGAAACCAAGAAATTAAGAAAAAAAGGAAATCAGGAAATCAGGAAATTAGGAAATCAGGAAATCAGGAGATCAGGAAATCAGCATATCAGGAGATCAGGGAATCAACAAATCAGGAAATCAGGAAATCTGGAAGGATTATAGAAATCAGGATATCAGGAAATCAAGAAATCAGAAAATCAAGAAATCAGGAAATCAGAAAATTATGGAATCAGGAAATCAAGAAATCAGGAAATCAAGATTTCAAGAAATTAAGAAACCAAGAAATCCAAGAAAAGATTATAGAAATCAGGAAATCAGGAAATCAGGAAATCAGGAAATCAGGAAATCAGGAAATCATGAAATCAGGAAATCAGGAAATCAGAAAATCAAGAAATCAGGAAATCTAGAAATCAAGAAACCAATAAATCAAGAAAAGAGGAAATCAGGAAATCAGGAAATTAGGAAATTAGGAAATCAAGAAATCAAGAAATCAGGAAATCAGTAAATGTTTATGAGACATAATAAGTTTTAATGACTGAAAACTGTTGGTAAATAATGACTTAAAACTTTGGGCGTGAAAATATAGTTTCAAAAATTGACTTTAAATTGTGTAAATTTGCTATAGTTCCCAAAAAGAATCCAAAAACTTATTCGGAGTTGAAACTTTAATTCTATTCCATGCTAACGCGAGAATGCAAAATAACCCAGTCCAGTATGTTCAGTTTCATCAGACCATGTGATTGACGTTCTGCAATAAAAAAATCTAACTCAGAACAGAACAATCATTCTTATTCCCGTCCTAGTTCATTTCTTCATGTGCTGTCCACTCTGTCAACCAAGCGCAAGACAACCTTCGGCGCCTTTTTAATTTTCCGGACAATAAAGTATGCTCGTTTTTTTTCTTTCATTAAATTAAACAGTGTTGAAATTGTTATTTAATTTTTGTTCTCACTGCTCGTCATTAGCCGTATTTGATCTTGGTCAACATCCAAGAGACGACATACATTGTCCCCTCGAATAAAGATACAAACAGCGAAGCCGACGCCTGCTGGAGCTGGCTGAACTCATCCGCGTCGTCAATTCCCTCGGTCGGGCGGTTCTTTTGGCTAGCGGTGATGCGTTTAAGCTCTTTGAACTTCACCGCCACCAATGGTTATGTATTCCGCTTCGTAAATGTTCGACTAAATTCACTGGACCAAAGGCTCTCCCGCTCGTCGAATAACCGGTCATTGTGGAATAAGCCGGATCAACAGTCATCCAAAGCTGCGCAAGAAATCGATGAAAATTAATCGTATTTCGTGTTGTGCGTCTTAATGCTCTGGTTCAGTGCTCCTTCATGGCGAAAGGTGGGTAAATGCACCTTGATATGCTGGATGCTGGACCACCAAAGGCTGACTCATAAGCGCACCGCAGGAACGATACTATCATTCAATTATGGAGCTGTTTTTTGCAGCTGCTGTTACTATTTTTTCACCCGTGGTCAGGCAACAGAAGACAACTTAATTAACCCCAACAGTATAATTTCACATGCATCCGCTCGGGGCCACGGTATGCTTCTATGCTGGTGCAGCAGCATCAGCGGACCGTAGAAGCTTTAATCAAATGGCATCACCTCCTCCAAAGTCGCTGGTTCGCCGGCCGGGTGTAGACCCATAGCCACCCACCTGCAAAGCGGGCTGCATGGAAGATATGTGTGTGATCCAAAGTTAAACGCTGGTATGCGAAGGGACGCGATAAAATGAGGGGTTGTAGAGATAATTTTGAATTTTTTGCATGCACTTTGCGAACGAAAAATCTGAAGATTGTTAAGAACCAAATAATAAAAATTGTAAGTTAAGGTGATCCAGAATACCATGTAATATTTGCTATCGTTGGTTCGTTATGAGGATAGATCTTTTGTTACTGCTAGTTACAAAAGATCTACATAACTGCGAGATAGTGTTCGATGGGACAACATTTCAAACTCATGACTAAGGTAAGGCTAAGGCTTGAAATAGAGTAGCCTTAAACAAATCGGAATTTATACACCTATGGTGAGATATTACACTTCTTACTAAATTCAAATGATGGCATAATGCACGTTCACTGGCCACATGACTGAGGGTTCAGGTAAAGGGTCGATTTACTGGTCCAAAACTGGCCACTTTTTCTGAGCTACTCGGAAAACATCCAGATCTACGTAACGTGTTTTTAGGCACTTGACATAACCACAATTGCAATATTTTTTACAAAAAAACAAAATGGCGTGGGAATCCGACGAATGGCATCGTCGATGCATATTTACAACATTTATCTAAGATCGATGGCGATCATTTCAATTTATCAGCTAGTACGCACAGTCCCTGTGCTACAAGTAGTCATAGCCATTGTGTAAACTTTGACCGACTTTTCAATATCAATGATTACCACATTGATACCCAAAAGGCGTCGGATATCAATTGTTAGCATCTTCACCAGTCTTGATAAAAGTCATGCACATTTGATTCAAAAGCGAAGATTTACAGGCAATATTACGTTGCCCAGTAACATTGCCAAAACCGTCCAGCTTTATTAAGTTTTATTGAAGTTTTATGAAAGCCACTAGAATCCACTTTGATTTTATTGTGGCACCAAAAGGTGCCAATAGGTTTCATATTTTAGTCAGGTTTATGAGACCCTACACAGCTTGTTTACAACGATCTTAAAACCTTGTTTTCTCAAATTCCCTTTACTCCTATCAAAGGTTTTATTTCTGACGCAACAATCAACACTTTCTCTTCATATTTTTCATTCTAGCTAACATTGCTGTCAACTCTGTGGTGATGAGCGAACATGTCCTTCTACATAATTATTTACTGCTTATTGAATCAAAACCAACCAAACAACAAAAACCAATCACGATATCACAGTGAAGTTTGGCAGCCAATAGGTTTTATGAAGGTCTCAAGTGATCGTAATATCTTTCACTAGAACATTTTCAAAATCTTTATGGTCTGATAAAGGCCGCTCACACCAAAATCCGGATAAAGTATTTATCCTGTTCCTTAGTCAAATCACTACGACATGGAATCACTTGTTATGTACATAACCAATACATAGACAAACGTGAATCACACACATTGTTCACAACAGCGCATTTTGTATTCAAGATGACGCCGTCTGAACGAGCACGCAGGAAATCTATCTTGCACAAATATTTGGAAAATCCCAATTTTACTGTTCGATCCATCGCAAAATCGTTAAATGTGCCAAAATTACTTGTTGCAGATGTGATTAAATGTTATAAAGAGGGTCTTACTGTCGAAAGGAAAGCTGAAAGTGGTGGTGAACATGTACGAAACAACACAAGGAAGCAGAAAAGAGTCCTTTCTGTTTTCCATGCTAACCCGAAGGTGTCACCATCGGAACAAACACGCCCCAGAAAGCTTTATGAACAACTTCTCACAAAATTTCTTTGTACTGCCATGGATGACGAAACATACTGCTGCATAAGGATTGTAATCCACCAAAATGTCCACAGCTCCGCCCGATTTAAACATACTGGTCAATGGTCAAGGAAAACCTCAAAAAGCTTGGTGGCGAGGTATCAATGATCCAAGAATTTCGTTCTATGTGGCTAGAAAATTGACAAGGACATATAAATCTACATGCAGTTGTGCTTAGTATTAAATTTATCTATAAAATGAAATAAATAATATGAATCAAAAATATTTTTCGTATGTCCGGATTTTGGTGTAAACGGAATTTAAAGGTTTTATGTTTTATTTCGGCGTTAAAGAAGCATAGAGGAGGTGTTGGTAGACAAAACAGTTTTGAATATAGTTTTATCAATAAAGCCGGGAGGAGTGCTATACAGCTGGAATAAAACAAAATTTGTTACTTGCGATTTGCCAGCTATTAGTTCCATTCGGAAATCAAATAATAAATCTTGACCACAAATGACACCTAGATAAATGAACGTTTGCTCTTCAAAATGCTTTGATATTCATTTATGTAAACAGGTTCATTTTCACACAGGTTCACACAGAGAGAGTATTCTTGCTCAGCATTGCTAGCATTGCCTGCAAAAAATATAAGAAACAGATCCCTTACACCTTCTCTTGGGCTTCCTCATGACTTTGTGCATGTTGGCCAAATACTTTTTGACGGTTTGGCCGATCTCCCGGCCCAAGGCACTGAAAGATTTTGCCACTTTGCCTTCCGTCTATCGCTTCAGCACTTGCGGTACCTTCCGGTCAGGCAAAACCGTCGATGCTCGATGCTCTCACCTTTCTGCAGAAGCGTCAGGATGTTGTACTTGGTCGCTCGGCTGTTTCCGGTCGTCGCAAAGTGCAGCACGATGATGGACCTCCTGCGGGGTGGAACCGGTGATAATAACAAGCGATCGAACGTAGTTGTTTAACTGCTTTCGTCAGTGCTGCCGTAAACGAATTGTAAGAGCTGTCATTTTTTCTGTATATAGCCTACTTATATTTCTGATTGACAAGAGTCCATCAACATCTGTAAGAATCAGTTTGAGCCTATATCATCGCAAAGCGTAGGACATCACGCAACAATACCGTCATCATGTAGGAGAAAGTTTCGCCTACACGACGCTTCATTGCTATGAGGTATGTTTCTACTGCGAGGCCCATATGTTGATCCGGATTTTTGATCACCATACGCAAATTTACTTTGACCAAATATGGGTAAAGATCCATATCTTGAGTACCCATACAACATCAAATATGAGTATGTGACTTTTAGCGATTATGGGTAAACCGAGCTTAGCGTGCAATGGACCCCCAACATAACATCAGTGTCGAACTACTTGGTGTCGAATACCGTTTGTTCAAACAAATTCGGAGAAGTTATTCAGCGTTCTAGAATAAAATGCTAAACAACTTCTCCAAATTAGTTTGAACATTTGTTTGTTATTCAGCATTGATGTTTGTTGGGCCATCATTGCAGTGGTGGCAGTCACTGGGTGGCAGCATATTGCCTGAAAAATCGGTGTATTTTTCTCTTTTTTCGAAACATGCGTTACAACAAGAATGGCGTTGGATTGAATTTGTTTTCGAATTTGCAAGTGATTTAAAGTGTTGCGAACTGGGTCTTGGTGTAAATTCGTATACATGTCCGGATGTAAAGAATGTATATACTTGATAAATATCGCCACCATTGTACTTCGTTTTGATTTTTCATGTGATTTGAGGTGTCGGATGACGAGGTGCCTGTGGTCGGACCTGACGTTTGGTTTTTCGCTGCAACTGAAAATTATTAAAAATTATAATTTATTATCTAATGTGGTATTCGTAATACGTTTTTCGCAGCTTGTTAGATGGGTTTTGGAAGTCAACCAAACCGGTCGCGTTTTCTGATCGGTGAAAAAATAGTTGCGATCGTTGAATTTTGTGATTATACGTATAATGTTATTGAGTGGTGAAAAATGAAGTAGTGTTTTCATTTATTGAATGGTCAAAGAAAAATGTTAAGAAGAATACGCAGAGCACAAAAAGTTGCTGGGTGACATGGTGAGCGAGTTCGATCAGTGAAAACAAAAGGTCCGCTTCCAGCGGAACATGTTCGAGGTAATCCGACTGACGGCCAAGAAATTCCCGGAATACGTGAGCGATGCGCACCACCGTCGGGTTCTGGACACCGTGATTTATGTTGCCGAGTGTCAACGCTGGATGACAGCTCCTCTCCTTGATCTCGCTGACGGAAGCCGTTCAGGGATTGAGCTACTATCTGGTCAACTTGACTGGCTGTATGTATACATGTAGATGTGTATGTGTGCATGTATATATGTAAGTATTTATGAATGAGAGAGAAAACGAGCGTGATTTTCCAAATCCGGCCCGATATTGGTAAGTAATATTCCCAGTAACTCAATTTTACTCAATTTTAGTTGAACATGAACTATATTGAACACATTTAACCATTCCACATATAAAGTATTGAAACTCGACACATTTTTATCTCTTAGACGACTATGAAGATTGTTTAGGTTTCCCGCGCTTTCGGCAATAGATGTCAGGATAATTATCAAATATTCAAACAGTTGTAAGGCCGTGGTAGAGAAGTGGATCTACGACACTCAATATGTTTGGCGAAATGTTGAATGGAAGTGGAAAGGCTTATCTCGGTGACTGCCCCCTTATATTTTCAGACATTCTTCTCTTTTCAGAGAGCGAGTAATGGCGCTATAACCATAAGCTATAAGGAGCTAGGACTATAGTTAATGCTAAAGTCCCAACCGTTTGAAGAGAAATGGAGCATCACTTAACCTTCTTAGACAAGATGCTCCCAACGACCATTTTTAATACATTTTTGTTCTGTACACCAAACAGGGCATTCTGTTCAACTATTCTCTCCGACTATTAATTTCCTTTTTCTTTTGATATCTACTGAAGGCTACGTGGGTTCCCCGTGTCTTCTTAAGGTAGATACCAAATCCTCCCTATCACCAACGGTTGCATGGACGTGGCCAGGTGAGCGATCGAGGAGTGTCTTCGTGGAGATTATTGCGTGAAGAAACGTATCAGTAACCGTAATCAGGTTTCGTTTCATGGTGGCATGCAATGTCTTCAACGAATTATTCCTCATCGTAGCTCCATCCACGAGGTGTGCAAACGTCAATGCTAATGCTAATGCTAATGCTAAAGATTTGAGGTGTCGGATGACGAGGTTTATGTTTACATTATAAATTGGCCAATTCCTGTGGGGTTTCGGAACATACCTGTGTGTAGCCAGGATGAACCAGCTCAGGTCTAAAAATCTCGATAAAAAGGAATTGAAAAAATTGATAATTGAAAAGATCTTAAAACTAAGACACCGATCACAACATGACGATAGCAATACCGTTGCTTGTTAGAAGGGTAAACATGATAATTTTACGTAGATTTATGATTGTTTTGATACGGGTTTATCACGATAAATAGATTGTTGCTCGTAGTGACGGATCATCAAGGCACTCAAGTTAACTTAGATAGAGCATAGGACTCCATCTTCTATTTTTAAAATTTTATTATCATCATCATCATCATCATCATATTAGAAAATTGATTTTTTTCGTATGAAGAACCTCAACTCTGCACGTTCTGCATCTTCCGTGCTCGTACGGTCACAACAAAATTCAGTAAACTATTTTATCGATTCGAATTGATGGTACATGTCCCCGTAGTATTTTTCAAGCTTAGTCTTGATTTGAGTGATTTTTTTTATCCGTTAAGAAAAAATGCTTAATGAGCACATGAAATTCAATTATTTGCATTTTCTTCGACTCAAATGTTCAATATTATGACAGGAGTAAACTGACAGTTGCCTATTGTCAGGAACAGTGTTGCCTTTTCAGTTAAAATGCGGGAAATTCAAAAAGTTGCAGACTCATTGACACGCCCTCACGCAAAAGAGGGCTCGCAACAAGGAGTGGATTTTTATTTAGTGTGTCTACAAGCGTTGCAATGTTCTGGGTGTTGTGTTCCCGTAAGATGCCTACACTGAACCCAAACATCCTCCTTTTATCGAAGGAATCCTTCGTTGGTTCAAATCGATTACATTGAAAGTCGCATTTTCGAATTATAGGTGCAAGCGGACGACGATTTTTTAGAAACTAGATGATATTCCTTCGAGTTTTAAGCAAATAATAATACGCGAAGCGAATTGACCTTCCGTCCAAATTCGAATGCATGCTGTATGAAAAATCATCTTCGCAAAATGGAATACGTATTGCATTGAAAAAGCCCTATAACGCATATAATTTGAAATGAGGTTAAAAACATTCCATTTTGCATCATTCGGTAAAACCTATCAATCGCTATCAGAACTAGTACCGGCACGAATAATGAATTGCCATTATGATCAATGGTAGTGGAATTCAATTGAAACCATGCCTAAATGGCTGATGATGTACACTATTTTGAAACAAACATCATGTTTTATATGGTTGATCGTCATACGAACCAACCCATAAGACCATTCCCAACGGTGGGTTCGTATCTTGGTAATATTTAGATGACTGAGAGCGCTCCTGTTTTGATTTAGCCAGCCACTTTCGCACCGGTCGTTCATAAAAGGTAACACAATAAGACTCAAATTTATTCTCGCACCGGTTTCGTTTCTAGCCTAATATTGTGCAGTGTATAGTTTGAATACTCTTCCGTACAGGTTTTCGACGTTCTGGTTTGTTCCAAAGATTGAATCTTGGGAAACATCCAGCCAAGCTCTGCTAAGCACTTCGGTGTCTTGTTGCGTCCAATTATTTCCACGGGGTTTTGATGCACTCATTTTTTCACAACATATCATTATCAAATAACACTTTAAAAACAAATCGAAAATACACAAATTGTTTCAACTTGTTTTGCTTATTTTTCTTCAAATAGCAACGCTCCGCTCGGTTGGGCCGGGTTGTCAAATTTACGAACCGACTGCTCACCAAGCGAGCAAATTGTCATTTTCCAACCCGGTTACCAACCACCGGTGCGGTGTCGAGTTGTCAAACAGGGTAACAATTTACCTGTATTGGTGCGGTTGGTCTAAGACAATCATTCGATTTCCGAATGTTTTCGTTAAAGGACGCAATCGATTTACTTTTCAGACGATCTTGGGATGATGTTTGGGTTCAGTGTATTGTGCCGATCTATTGACTGTCAAAAGTGTTCCTCAGTGTGCCATACATGTGGTGGTGTGGGTTGAAAATCGAAGTACTGCAGTTATGTAATATTCCTGGTGCAGTTAAAAACCGGAATATAGCAGTCGCGCCAATCGATTTTACTCCCGTTCTATGAATTCAAACAGTGGCGCATCTAGTGCGCTGTATAGCGCATCAGATGCGCCATACAGCGCACTAGATGCGCCATTGTTTGGACTTATGGAACGGGAGTAAAATCGATTGGCGCGACTGCTATATTCCGGTTTTCAACTGCACCAGGAATATATTCATCTGGTGTGTAAGATATCGTGGCTAGCACACTCTTCTAAGCGACTTATCCTTGGCTCGTATTCTTTCTTTGACCATTTCTGGAGCAACAATAGAAAAGGGCCTATCAACATTTGTAAACAAACACTTCTGAGCCTATTTCCTCGCAAAGCGTAGGCCACCCACGCAAACCAATACCATCATCATGTAGGGTTTTTCCTAGACGAAGATTCTGTAGGTTTGCGTGTGTATCCAACGGCTTGCGAGAAAAAGGGCTCAGAAGTGTTTGTTTACAAATGTTGATAGGCCCTTTTCTATTGTTGATCCAGATTTATCTCTTCGACCTGGTTGTCTTTTGACAGTGTACTTTGACGTACGTCTGTTGCGATTAACGTAACACTTAATTCTCGAGTAATTCATGATAAGGGCCAATAAGCCATTTGTAAACAATGACTTTAAACGTTGATCTCTCACGAATCACAAGAATCCTACTATATCCTGCTACTCCATATGGTAGAACTAACATTCTTCTACCAGATGCTGCTTTCATTTTGCCATAGTGATTTGAGATTCAAAAGAAATCGACATTTAAAGTCATTGTTTACAAATGGCATCTAGGCCCTTAACATGAATTACTCGAGAATTATTGTGAGCGAGATCAGAACTCCAAGTCTGTCGATAATTCCGTCGTTCTAACATAAGTCCAACTCAACCCTGAGAAATTTTTGTTCCATCTCACCTAGCTTTGGAGTGTTGGCGCTCAAGCAGAACATGTTATATGAAACAAATATTTATAGATTCAGTTTGATTCTATTCTAACAATTCTGGAGTTAAAGTACCCTGTAAAAGTTTCCCAACTTCTTTGACAGAAACTCATCTGAGCCTCGACTCTTAAAGTTCAGTACATTGGTCGTGGGAACCTTCTTGTTACATCCTTCGCACGCTTACGGGTTTTAGTGAGCTCAACATCGGCTGAGTCTGACGGTTGACGGCAATGATGGTCATTCTGGTGGCGGTGGTGGTGCTGCTTGAGTTGGTCGGCGTGCATCAGCTGCAGGCGAAGCTTTCGCAAAGGAAGTACCGCCCCAATCGTCCAACAATTGCCTTACATTAGCTCTAGGTGGCGTGCGGCTATTTTCAAGTGGCGGCAAAGATCAAAGCCCGCGCCGACCGACTGACTAAAATAACCCAGTCCAGGAGGCGTAAAAAAGCAAAAGATGCCGCTTAACAGAAAAAAAACTGGCATTTATCTCCTGTGTATGGGACCGGTGGTCGGGTTAGTGTGTGGATAAAATACAAAAGCGAGGAAATTTCGGTTCTGCATTCTCTATGGTGGGGAACAGTGCGAGTAAAAAGGATTATTATTAATTTGATTAACATAAGGCGAGCTTCGTTGGGAGCTAGAGTCGAAGACGGGAAGTTTACTTAAGTGCTTGTATCAAAATTCTGTTAAATATTTTCAATCCATTTTCAAAGGGACCATGCCGAAACCTCAAAATATTGCAAATGTTACAACACATTGCGTACTATAAGTTAATTTGATTAGTTCTAATCAGATAAATCACTTCAATTTCCACCTCTGGAAATCCACCATGCTTTTTTATCGAACTTATTGCAAATCAGAATGGCCTAGCTCAGTCTAGAGAGGCATAATACAATGTACAATGTGCAATAGTCATCAACGCCAGTTCCATGTTTTCGATCGATTCGTGCAGTATTCATTGCACATTGATCTTTGTTATGTTTTGTTTTGTGATTTTAATAATTAAAACTGCTTTCACGACAAAAAGTTTTGATTGCCTCTGTGCTAATGTACCCGTTCAAATCATGTGCTTCATATAGTGTTCAACAACATCAAACGAGAAAAAAAAAGTTACCAAGACCGCATATTTCACAGTATCTAGCTGTGATCAAAAGGTTTGCTGTATTTTGTTTTCGTTCACTACTCGTATCATGAAGCATGTTTCAAAGTGGTTTGCATGCCTAGTTAAACTTTATCTTTATTTTGTTTTTAATTTGGGTTAGTGTGTTATAATTTCTACGACAGTTTGAAGTATATAAACATTTTCACTGATGAGTCGCGCATTGATGGATCCAGTAGTTTTGAAGTTTATAATGAATGCTCATCTGCCTTCATGAAACTTCAGAAACCTTGTTCCGTTTATGTTGCTGAGCTGGCAGAAATCAATTTTGAATTGTGGATAATTTACAACATGCCCATATTCCATTATTACATTTTCTCGGATAGTCCGGCCCTTTGTTGATGAAAACAGCTTAGGCACTTATCTTACTAGCTTTCAAAAAAAAAAGGAAAAGATATGTGCGTTGGTCGAAAGATCATTACCTTTATATGGGTCCCCTCATATTGCTCAATTCCAGGCAATGAGAAGGCAGACTATTTAGTAAAGGTGGGTGCACGACTATTTGGTACCCTAGTGACCCGAGGTAGACAACCCTTCCGTGAGGTAAGAGATGTTTTGGGAATGCGCGATCTTCCATACATGCAAACGATCTACGAATTCCTTTGTTCGTCTGATCTAAGAGTGTAATGTCATCACCTCCTCCCCTCCACTCTAGTAAATTCCCTGCTGTTGTGCCCCAGTAATATTACCCTTTTGTTCCGTGCTACTTGTACCTGTCCAGCAAGCTGTGGTAAAGAGATTACAAGGACCGACGATCTGGTAGATGTCGCAACAATGAGCAGCAACTAATACCTTAAAAAAGTTACCTACCTAGCCCCTTCCAAACAATAATGTGACCCATTAACCTCGATCTAGCCACGAGTAATTAGCACCCCAATTTTACTAAAATCGAAAAATAAAACATATAACAATATATGTCCTCTCTTACCTTAATCGTTAAAGGCACAGCTACAAAGCAAAACCATGCTGGCGGTGACTGGGTTCGATTCCCGGTCTGGTCAAGGAGTTTATCGTTAAGGAAAATTTCTCGACACCCTTGGTATAGTGACATAGGTATGATTTTACTTGCCACACAATCATTCTAATGCAAAAATGGTACCCGGCATCGAAAGCTCTCAACTAATAACTGTGAAAGTGCATTTAGAATACTAAGTTGAGAGCAAACAATAAACGAATTGTGAAAGCAATAAGCTTAAAATGCTAAAGGAAGAAGAAGATACAACAATATTGAATATCGGCTCCGTAAAGTGTTATACACCCCTGGGCCTAATATATAAACAAACTATTAAAAAAAACGTTTGAAGTTTGTATTTGTATCACAATGAGATATATGGGAAACTATATATCTTCGATATGATAGGTACTTGTGTAAAACTTCAAACCGACATTTCAAATGTATGTCGTTATGCTCCTGGTAGGCGGCGCTGCAGTTGTGGGATAACTGTCATGTCAATGCTTATCAATAAAAAGCCTAGCACATAACCTGAACATTTTGATTGTGTTTCTCTGCACTGGATTTTTATACCGGCTGCCCATATTTACTTTTACACACGATTTTCAAGAAAAGGTATTTGACATCAATGCCTGTTCTCTGTGGCTCAATTTTATAGAATGCTTTCACACATGATTTCAAAGTGGCACCATCGTCTGAAAGTGGTGGTGGTACTCGGTCAAAGCAACTCATCGGAGAGACGCACACGTAGCTGATGAAATTAATAAAATTTGAACGTTTAATATTCTTGTGAGTGTCATCTAATGGTTGATGCATGGTGTTTTTAGGAAATTTAGTGGGAATGGCAAAGGTTACCTCTTGCTGGTATATTTAAATCGGGATTGACTCAGTAGGTGGCGCTAGCTGGCATGTAAAATGTTTGTATTAATTACAACATGGCAATCCAGAGATTCCGGCCAAATGGAAAGTTATGCTTTCTTCATACCACAGCGTTTTAACCTGATACAAGCCTATCCCGATGACGTTTTTCGAAAGATCATTGGTACGTCAAGGCCTACTGGATAGTTTGGAATTGGCACACTGCACAGCGCTATTGTACATACACAGTTTGAAAGAAACATGTTATCTAATGCACATAAATGGAATGCTATATTTGGCATAAGTTTATACACGAAAAAAATACGAGCCCAGATCCGTGAACTGCAGTCATGAATTCAAAAATAAAGCAAAATACACCGTGAACTTAATCTATTATCTATATATATATATATATATATATATATATATATATATATAACTGTATATATATATATATATATATATATATATATAGCTATATAATATAATATATATATATATATATATATATATATATATATATATATATATATATATATATATATATATATATATATATATATATATAATAATAATATATATATATATATATATATAATAATATATATATATATATATATATATATATATATATATATATATATATATATATATGTAGCATATAATATATATAATATATATATATTTATATATATATATATATATATATATATATATAAATGGATTTCTATCCTGTCTATCTATCTATCTATCTATCTATCATCTATCTATCTATCTATCTGTCTATCCTATCTATCTATCTATCTATCTGCTCTGTCTGTCTGTATGTCTGTCTGTCTGAACCTAATAGGCTCGAAAACTACTGAACCGATCAGCGTAAATTTTGTATGGAAAGGTTTTGGGGCCGGGAAAGGTTCTAATGATGGTTTGAGACCCACTCCTTCTCTCGGGAGAGGGGGCTCCCATACAAATGAAGCACAAATTTCTGCATAACTCGAGAACTGATCAAGCAAAAGGAACCCAAATTAAGCATGCAGGATTTTGAAGCCAATAAATGTTTATATGGTAGTCGAGAGACCCCTCCTCTCTAAGGAGGCCCCCTTCTAAAATGAAACAGAATTTTCTGCATATCTCAAGAACTAATCAAACCAAATGGAACCAAACATCAGGGTTTTGTGGAGACAATTTTTTTTCTATGGTGGTTGAGACCCCTCCCTCTAGGAGGGGTGCTGTCATACAAATGAAGAAACTAAAATTTCTCCATAACTCTGAATCTAATAAGGCAAATGGAACCAAATTTGGCATGCGGGGATTTTAAAGGCAATGATTGTTTCTACGATAGTATGAGACTCCTCCTCTCTCTCTCTCTAGGAGGGGGGGGGGTCATATAAATGAAACAAAAGTTTCTATATCTCGAGAACTAATCAAATGGAACCAAATTTGGCATGTAAGTGTTTGAAGGCAAGAAATATTTCTAAGGTAACTCATACCTCCGCCTCTGTAAGAGAGGCTCTCATACAAATGAAACACACATTTGTGCATAACTCGAGAACTAATCAAGCATATGGAACCAAATTTGACATCTGAAGGTTTTGGAGGACCGAAATGTCTATAGAGGAGTTTTGAGACGCTCACCTGTCATCTGGAATGGGCCAAGGGGGGAGTGCATCCATACAAATGATACACAAATTTCTAGAATAACTCGAGAACTTATCAAGTTAATGGAACCAAACTTGGCGTGTGGAATTTTTCGAAGGCAAGAAATGATTCTATTGTGGTTTGAGACTCCTCTGCTCACTGAAAGAGAGGGGTCTCTGTATTATGAAACACGATTTTTGCATAGCTCAAGAACAAATCAAACAAATGGAACCAAAATTTGGCAAATGGAGGTTTTTGAAGGAAACAAATGTTTCTAAGGTGGTTTGAGACCCCTCCCGCCTTCTGAAAGGAGAGACTTCCATAAAAATGAAACATAATTTTTAACTCGCTTTCGAGAGCCAATGAAGCAAATGAAACCAAATTTAGCATGTTGAGGTTTTTTGGAGGCAAGAAATATTTCTATGGAAGTTCAATACCCCTCCCCATTTGAAAGAAAGGGGGGCTCCATACAAATAAAAACAAATTTCTGCATAAGGAAGGTTCATTAATTATGTCACGCAGTAGGAGGGGAGGGGATTTGAAAACGTGACGATCCATACAAAAAAATTGAAGGAAGGTCCATACAAAAAACGTGACAAGGGGGGGGGTCATAAAAGTCAATTTTGCGTGAGCGTAATTAATGAACGTTCCCCTACTTTGGAGAACTAATCAAGTAAATCAAACCACTTTTAGCATATGGAGGTTTTTGGAGGCTAGATTTCTATATGCATAAAAAATGAATCTCTGTCTGTCTGTTTGTTTGTCAGACCCTTATAGACTCCGAAAAGTTCTGAACCGACCAACGTGAAAATTTATATGAAGGGGGTTTTTGGAGCTGGAAAAAGGTTCTTAACACTCTCTCAGGAAGGAGGCTCTCATACAAATGAGACACAAATTACTGCATAACTCGAGAACTAAACAAGCAAATCGAATCAAATTTGGCATGTGAGGGGTTTGAAGGTAAAAAAACCATAAAGATGCCAGTTATGTCAGAAATTTCCTTTCATTTGGTGCAAGCTGGCAGCGCACACGCACTGCACGCAGCTATTATATGTATAACAATGAATTTCTGTCTGTCTGAACATAGAATCAAAACTACTGAACCGGGCTGGCGTGAAATTTGCGTGGAGGTTTTGGGTATGTATGATAGTCTGGAACCCCTCCCATATCTGGAAGGGGGGGCTCCCATGCAAATGAGAAACACACATTTCTGCCTGCATAACTCGAGAACTAATCAAGCAAAAGGAAACCAAATTTAGCATGTGGAGAAGTTTTTGGAGACAAGATATGTTTCTATGGTTTCTTGGACCCCGCCACCCTCTGGAAAGGGCTCCCATACAAATGAAACATTCAACCAAACATGAGAACTATCCCTACTGCTATGGGGGGTATGCAGGGGGTTATGGTTTGAAAAATTTCCTATGATAGTTCGAGACCCCTCCCGCCTATAGAAAAGGGGGCTCCCATGCAAATGAAAAACAAATTCCTGCATTACTCGAGAACTAATCATGCAAATGGCACCAAATTTGGTATAGGCGAGTTTTTGAAGGCGAGAAATGTTTTTATTGTAGTTTGAAGCCCCTCCTCTCTCTCTGAAAAGCGGGGGTCCCCATACAAATGAAACACAAATTTCAAACAAACATGAGAACTATGCCTACTGCTATGCAAATTTGTATGCAGTATGGCCGGAAAATTTGTATGCAGTATGTCCGGATTTTTATGCTGGGATTTTGGAGTCGGTGAAGGTCCTTATGATGATTCGAGACTCCTCCCTCATCTGGAAGGGGTGCTCCCACACCAATGAAACACAAATTGCCACATCACTCGAAAACTAATCAAGCAAATGGAACCAACTTTGGCATGCGGGGAGTTTTAGACAAGATTTTTTTCTAAGGTGGTTTGAGACGTCATCTCTCTGGTGGGAGGAGGGGGGAGGGGGTGGCCTCTCAAACAAACGAAACAGAAATTGGAACCAAACATGAGAATTATCCATGCAACTTAAACTTATATTTCTAGGGTAAGAAGCAGGTACTGATAGAAGTTTGACCCCTGCTTAGCCAAGAATGGAGGATGCTTGAGTTACTCTCAGTGCTACATTATGCACAAGAAGTTGATCAAAGGTTATGCAAGGGAAAATTACATTCAAACTGACAGGATACGGCTTCGTTTGATGATACATTTTTTTGTCAATGAAATGCTTCTACGCAGAAAGAAAGACCTATAGAAACTACCGATCCAAAAGTTTAATTAAAAACATAAATCTTTGTTTTTTTTTCAGAAACTACATTAGTAAACGGAAATATTTTAACCAGATGCATTCACAAAAACAACATAAATGAGCAGGTTCTATTAAATTTACATTCATTTTTTTGCATGCGTAGCAAGGCTCGCACCGGGTTCAGCTAGTAGTTCATAAAGTTCAGAAAATCCATGTAAACACCCTTAAAACGTGACTTATTTCACGGTCCTTTTTTCATTTTTTGGAACGTCTTTGTTTCTGTGTAGGATATTTCCTCTAAATTTAAGCCAGCAAGTCTTGTCTGTCGTATAAAACATTGCAAGCGAATTCGTTGTTTATGCTAGCTTTGGATTATAAGTAAACGAGGGAAAATTTTAAGGGCCTGTTAAAATTCATTTTTTTTTTCTGTGTATGAATATTTTGTACAAGTTGTATTTTAAGATCCTGGCCTTCTACACACTTAGAAAATTTTACAGTATTCGGTATTTTTTTTTACCGAGTTTTCAACAGCTGAACGTTCGGTAATCCGATTTAACGGATTCCGGTAAAATTTTACATTTTTCCGGTAATTTTTTTTATAGATAACTGTAAAATTTCACAGAAATCCGGTAAATAGGATTACCGAACGTTCAGCTGTTGAAAGATCGGTAAAAAATTACCGAATACTGTAAAATTTTCTAAGTATGTAGGAAGATGCCATATTGGACAAATTTGTTCAGGTGGCCACCGAGAGGCCTTAAGAATTCAAGATGGTGGATTCTGGTTGTGGAAAACCTAGGACTGAGCGTTCGGTAATCCGATTTAATGGATTTCGGTAAAATTCTACATTTTTCCGGTAATTTTTTTACAGCTAACTGTAAAATTTCACTGAAATCCGGTAAATCGGATTACCGAACGTTCAGCTGTTGACAGTTCGATAATTTTTTTCCAAATTCAGTAAAATTGTCTGAGTGTGTACTGTCAAAAACCTTGAATATGGATATTATTGGATCAGGAATCGTGTATAAAGACGGAAAATCGATGTCTGACGAATCCTAAATGGTGGTTTATAATATTGGAAAAATTGGAAATACCCTCAAATACCCTGCAATATGGATATTTTTGGAACGCAGACGGCGTCTTGATTTTTGAAGAATTTAGGAATCCAAAATGGCGGCTTCTGTTCCATACAGAGTGGGAAAAACTATCAAAAAGCCTGTAATTCGGCTACTTTTGGTTCAAGAATGGCGTACTAAGACTGTAAATCGATATTTGACACCATTTTGGAGTCCACTAATGAACTATGAACTAATCTGAGACTTTTAGGTTCAGATAAGGTTATAGGGAGTCGGAGGCGACCCCGGCGTAGTGTTTAACATCCATACCTCTTACGCCAAAGTCATGAGTTAGAATCTAACCTCCGGACAAGTTACGAAAATACCCAAAAGGTATTTGAGTGAATAGGACGGGAGATGCACCAGCTAAGGGCTGAAAATTTCGATAATTAAATTATAAAAACTTATCAACTTGAACTCAATTATCATTTCACAACACAGCACTCTAAAAATTATATGCGGCAGGATAAGAGAAGAACAAAATGTGGAATGTAAATGTTTTATTTTTTGGCTTTGTTGAGTTCGTTTGAAGTACACAGCAAATAATCCACACATATTTATTGGCAAAAATCCAAGTTAAAATCCACATAATATTCATTTATTCACACATGAACAGAACCTTTTGAGAGGCACACATGCAGTTTATGAAGTAAATGAAAAGTATGTGCGGCCACACCTAGTGGATATGTGTACACATAGAAAGTATGTGTGGTTAAAAATACATGTCATTTATTGATTATATTGTAAAAAAACATAAATGGTACACATAGGTGTCATCATTGCTTTTTATCAGAGTCCTTGTTGAGCTGAATGGCATCCTCTACAACCTTTTAAACGAACCTTTCGTGAACTACAAAGTTTTTTTAGAAGTTGTTAAGAATGCTGCTATAAGCTTAAACTTTGCATGCGAACTAGAAAGTTCGCAGTCGAGTTTTTAGTACACGACACTGAAGAAGTCTGCACATTGTAGACGAAATACGTGTATCTGTCAAGATAATCAAAGGTAGTTGGAATTAAATGGAAACTACTTATTTTTCTCCTCATTTCTAGTTAGAAAGTTCGATTAATTTATTAAAAAGTAAGTTGAATAGAATTCTCATCATAATCCTTGGATTTGCTGGTTAAGCCAAAAAACACCCTTGTGGGTTCTATTGCATTGAGCGCACATATCGCAGTAGGCGGCTCTTTTGCAAAACATGTACATTTACCACCATTTTGGACATGACTCTTTTGTTTCAAGAATTGGGCCTTAAAAAAACATTCATTTTCAAAATCAATTTTACAAGTACGGATCTTTTTTGGTCATGTGAATATAATGTGTTTTAAAAAGATACCCAAAATAAAAAAAAACATTTCTCGCTGTGGATCGTAATTTGGAGAAAAAATGTAACATTGGTTGTGGGCAAAAATGCAACACAGCAATTCGCTTTGAAAAGTTAAATGTGTTCCTGCGTTTGAGATTAGAATCCGAAAGTCAGATGGCGATTTCATTCGCCTCCTCCACGTTCCGTCTTCCATCTGCACTCCACCGTAGATCGTACGCCACACCTTCCGTTCAAAGACACCAAGGGCGCGTTGATCCTCCTCAAGCAATGTCCATGTTTCGTGGCCGTAGAGAACTAGCGGTTCAATTATTGTCTTATGATGATGGTCAAGGTTGCAGTTCGGCGAACTTTGTTCGATCTTAGCATCCTTCGGAGTCCAAAGTAGGCATGATTTCCAGCCATAATGCGCTTTTGTATCTCTTTGTTGGTGTCGTTATCGGCGGTCACTAATGAACCCAGATGCACGAATTCCTTTACTATCTCGATTTCATCATAATCCTCGTCATTATATTTCGATGCATTCCATTCCAGCCTTAAACATGTTTTTTTTTTTTTTTTTCTCTGTTCGGGACATGAACCACTGCGACCAGTACTTTGTTCTATTGTAGTATATCCCGTGTCCTTTGTGTAGTGCATGTCGAGTTATCTCATCACTATTGAAAAATGATGAAGTATTCGGTGTTGTTACAGTTGTCATTGTTTGTTTTGTTGGCCATGAATCGAATTTTATTGAAAGTTTCCGCTATTTAAACCCTTTGAGGAGTGAGAGCACTCTTCAAAGGCGCGCCCCTTTATCAGTCAAAATTAGATTCATTGCAAAGAAAACAAACTATGACTCCGATACTGACCATGCATCAGAACCCTAATCATAACCAATTCAAACTATAGAACATAAAATAGACAATAAGAATTCACATAAATGAAGACTTATCATGTTTTACTTATTCCAAGCTCATCCTCGCACAATCGGGGCACAAAACGAGTATTGTCACTCTTAATAAGACATAAAATGTAATAAGGACTAAGATATGTTCCTTTGACTACAAAAACAAACATGTTCCCTAGTTTGAATTGATTCGGACTAGGGTTCGGTGGTAGATCTGATACCCCGTAACGCACCACAAAAAGGTGATCTACCCACGTTACGGGTTCTAAACATGTTGATTATCCTTATTTAACTGACGTTACCAATAAAAGAGGCCCTAAGCATTTTCTGGTCATTTCTATTATAAATTATGGTGCCACCTCCATTATAATACGTGCATAATTGTTTAATTATAAACCTTGAAATATGAAAGTAAACAATGTTGTCTGGATACTCATATTGCTTAATTTTTAATTGAATATTGGTATGACCTCGTATTTCGCTAAAACTGACGCTAAGTCTGCCATAAGGAAGATATTCTTTAAAATTTAATGACAAAAGGTGTCTTCAACTCAAACATGAAGGCTTTGTGGTTATTCTTCAACCTCTCCTCGAGCATAAAATGACCGCAAATTTCATTCTTTTCGTGCGTTCACATTGTCAGTCAATTAACGAACAACATTCCAGTACCTCAGTTCAAAACATCAAAACTCGGTGAAAGTCCGAAAATCCTACTTTCCAAGCTGTCGTTTTCGCAATGTTATGTGCTCTCGATTGCAACGAACGCAACCGTCATCCGGCCACAGCAGCATGATCCGAGGGACGATTTCCGTAGAATTAAAGCGAAACAACTCGGGCCAGCGGGATCATCGTTCGACGTGAACAACAACAGCCAGCATATTTTGATGATGAAAATTACGGCACTCAAACCGTATCACGATCACGCCGGGATGGGCTTCTTCACACTCCGTGGTGCGCTGCTTTGGGCTGCTGCTGGTGCTGCTGCTGCCATAATGAAGCATAATAACTTTCTAAGAAATTCGACACACCGATGGTGTTACAAATTATAGCCTTCGCGTCGTCATGTTCACGTCCAAGGTGAAGCTAGGGATGCTCCGATTGGTAGATATTTATTAGCCAAGCGCTGTAAAATGGAGTCAAAATATAACCGACGGAGTCGAAGCGAGTCATCCCTATCACAACAGCCATCAGTCGAGTGAGATTTAATTCAAATCTTATGCATGAAATTAGATAACTGGCCATTATTGCCATCCATGTACTGCTTGAAAAAAATAATAATAGCATTACTTTTTACAACAACAACAAATTAGGAGGCCATTTATGCCGAAGACAAGAGATAGGAACCGCAAAAGACCACGCCGTCTTTGCCGGTGGAAACATTTAAAACTCACTTCCCTCCACCCGATGGATGGCCAGTTGGAAGAAGACTGACTTTTCGGTGTCATTACCACCAGTCAACCGAAAAACCCCGAACGGATACAAAACCCAGAGCGACAAATTGCCTAATAACAAGCCTATTAACGGAATTTTGAACCAAAACACCAGCGGCCTGCAACGGCAGAGCAGATGCCGGTTGGCGAGGGCATTAAGAGAGCCAGTTATCGGTATAACTTTGTCGTCCAATTCGCACCCGGCTGGTTGTCGTCGTAATGGGAGTTGGGAGGGACCCAACGGTTGTAATTGCTGTTTTGCACAATTGTTTCTGGTTTTTCTTCAACATTTGTATTTTTTTTTGATTTGCTGGCTCTTTAGTGGTGTCGATTCGCTGGCGGGTGTTTTGAGCGGATTGTAGGAAGGGAACTCAGCGGCGGAAAATGGAATTCAGGTTCCAATTGTTGCTTCGGTTTTATGCCGCAGATAATTTACTTTGGGAAGGACGGTGTGTATTTTTGGATTTTATTTTAGCTGGTATTTCTGTTTACCGATCTTGCATCTAGGGGAATTATATTATGTAGAAAAGATATTATCTCTTCTTCATAAAAACTGAGCTGCATTTAACCAACATTGAAAAACAAAAACCAAACGATGAGAATGCACAGAGTTGAGCATTCCATGACTTGAAAATGCAATATAACTGAAAAAACATGTCTTTTTGAAACGTAGTAAATATGTTACTATATTAATCTCATCATTCGCAACCCAGACAACCAGAAGTCGCATAACAATGTAAAGACAATATTGTTAATTTCTACATTTCAAGTCAAAATCGCTTAAAATTATGGTCTACATCGTATTATCTCTAAGTTTAATCGAATTGCATGCAAATTTTTGAATTATATACGATGTGTTTTCCATTGTTTTGTATCACAAAAAAAATTGGATGGCATCGTAATGTTTCTTACATTGAATTTCATACTAAACCGTATATGATATCAAATTAACTCGCCTAATAGGAATTTCAAATTTTCAAATTCGCATAAGCATTATTTTCACCTTCTTTCCGATTTCTATTTGATTGCATATACAGGGTGTCTTACAATACGTGTCACTAAAACAAAATGGGATTACAGCAAAACAAATCAACCAAATCATAGTATTTATTTTTCATTTCAAAGATACACTCACCCTTTCCCTTGATTAATTTGCGGAAGCGCTTTGTAAGCCCATCGCTACTGGCACGTACAATTTCCTGAGAAATTCGGTTCTAAATATCAACCAAATTTTTCTTGAATCGACCTAAAATAAGCCCTTTTGTAGGGCCTATATGTTGGAGCATATAACCCCAAACAAAGCAATCAAGTAGGTTGAGATCCGGTGAAGATGCGGGCCATTCCTTGCTTGTGATGAAATCGGGCACATTTTCCGCTTAAGGCTATTGAATATAGACTGTTCCATAAAGTATAAACACACTTTCAAAATAACAAAAAAGTCATGTTTTTTTAGTTTTAATAATTTTATTTGGCAAATTATATTGGTATTTGTGTTTTATATGATATTTTACTCTCGTTTAATCAAAATATTTGATCATAGCCAAGACTTCTAATTTTTTCTTGAACATGACCCATTAGCTTCTGCACAGTGGTACTTCCCACCATTTTGACCACTTTTGGCCAATCTTTTTAAAATTTTTGGATGTCGTCCGCTGGTTTTATGAATTTTCGAAGCTTTGCTTTGGTTAAAGCCCAAAAAGTCTCGATTGGCCGTGCCTCCGGGCAGTTCGGCGACGAAACATACATTTTGACTTTTGTACCATTCTAAAGTGTCCTTTGCGTAATGACATGACGCCAAATCAGGCCAAAATAATACTTGACCTTCATTCTGGCTGATCATCGGCAATAATTGCTTCTGGAGACATTCCTTAACGTATTTCTGAGTGTTCATCGTCTCCGTTGTGATGTACGGACTAGATGTTTTACCACACTCGCATATATAAATATAAACCAACGGAATCGCTTATTCATCTTCAGCGAACAGCAGTCAAAAGAATACACTCAAAACGGGTATAATCAATGCCGCTGTTAAAATTACCCAGCTGAAATAAACCAAGACTGAAAAAAGGCGACACCTATTGTGAGACACACTGTATGTTTGTATTTTAGAAAAACAACTTTGGAAATACGGAAATTCGGGTTGCCTGAGAATTAATCCTTACACAAAGGATCGTCGCGTGAGTGGAACAGTTAGAACTGTTTGTCTTTTATTATTAAACGTTAGCAAAAATCATCACGAATAGAAACCAATCTTTTTTCTCTACAATCTCTTGATATTGTGTAGAAAAAAACATGAAATTTGAGAACATGAGATGGGAATAGTTATCCTTCTTCAATATTCATCATTCTCACCTCTAAGCACGGCGGAGTAATGGATGATATTTTAAATTGTGTTGGTTTCAAGTTAGTAAAGAAACTTCCTTGCACAATTTTCATTACATTTGGTATTTCAGGAAAAATATCAATGGAATTGGGGATCGAAAGAGAAGTCATGTTTTGGTAACATCGGAAATTCAAAAGGAAGATACATTCGGCCAGCTTTCTTTCAAATTACTTAAGGAGTCGAAAAACTATCCTTCGCGAAGAATTACTAAACCAAACTGGGAATCAGACCTAGGTACCTCTAGCATAGTGCAATTAATAGCCACATCGAACCGATTTAAACAAACGGTAAGGATGCAATCGGGACTTTCACAAAGTGTGATGGTTGTGATTCTGAAGACAAGGTTTTGATAACGCTTGAAAGCCGATTTATTCCAACAGTAAAGATGCTGTTGGAGCGACTCACAAACTATAATGCAGTTTTCTTCTTTTGGGAATAAAAAAACATTGAAGAATTAAATAAGGTTAAGCCAAACACACGAGAGACGCGACGCGAGACAGGACACAACACTTATTGTTCTTACAAAACATAAAAAGGGATTTAAATTTACCTTTTTAGTCAACCGGTTTCGGGCTAGATGTTGCCCATCTACAGGACGAGGTCGGACATCGTCCTGTAGATGGGCAACATCTAGCCAAACCGATCGATTAAAAGGCAAATTCAAATCCCTTTATGTTTTTAGAACAATAAGTGTTAGTGTCTGTCGCGTCTCTCGATGTGAGCTGATGCATAACTTTGTTTTTTAGAAGCTCACCCTTCTATCTCGCTTCTGAAAAAGGTATATAACAGGTTAATTTTGAACTACAAAACGGTCATCACAAAATGGCCAACTTTCCTAGAATTAACGTTATTTAAGGAACTACACATCCTTTGCGATTACTGTACATCATGCACTTTTAACAGAAGAGAGACGGTGAAAGAAATCCAATCCAATTCAATCCAAATCCAATCCAAATCCAATCCAAATCAATCCAAATCAATCCAAATCAGTCAAATCCAATCAAATCCAATCCAAATCAATCCAAATCAATCCAATCAATCCAAATCAATCCAAATCCAATCCAAATCCAATCCAATCAATCCAAATCCAATCCAAATCCAATCCAATCCAATCCAAATCCAATCAAATCAATCCAATCAATCCAAATCCAAATCAATCAAATCCAATCCAAATCAATCCAAATCCAATCCAAATCCAATCCAAATCCAATCCAAATCAATCCAAATCCAATCCAAATCCAATCCAAATCCAATCAAATCAATCCAAATCCAATCCAATCAATCCAAATCCAATCCAAATCCAATCCAAATCCAATCCAAATCCAATCCAAATCCAATCCAAATCCAATCCAAATCCAATCAAATCAATCCAAATCCAATCCAAATCCAATCCAAATCAATCCAAATCAATCAAATCAATCCAAATCCAATCAAATCAATCAAATCCAATCCAAATCAATCAAATCAATCAAATCAATCCAAATCCAATCCAAATCAATCCAAATCCAATCCAATCCAATCCAAATCAATCCAAATCCAATCCAAATCCAATCCAAATCCAATCCAATCCAAATCCAATCCAAATCCAATCCAAATCCAATCCAAATCAATCCAAATCCAATCCAAATCAATCAAATCCAATCCAAATCAATCCAAATCCAATCCAAATCCAATCCAAATCCAATCAAATCAATCCAATCCAATCCAAATCAATCCAAATCCAATCCAATCCAATCCAAATCCAATCCAAATCCAATCCAAATCCAATCAAATCAATCCAAATCCAATCCAAATCCAATCCAAATCCAATCCAAATCAATCCAAATCCAATCCAAATCCAATCCAAATCAATCCAAATCCAATCCAAATCCAATCCAATCAATCCAAATCCAAACCAAATCCAATCCAAAGTACTAGTTCTAATTGGACAAAAAATTGAGAACTTAACCACTCATAGTGGTCAATTTAGCCCCCTTTTTCCTAATTTCTTATTGATAAGTGAAACAATCAGTTACCCTTCGAACTGTCGCTGACATTTTTCCTAACAAAATACTTAACCTATATGGAAACTGCCCCTCAATTCCACACCAAAAAGCGAAACAAATGTTTCCCTTCAATCTGGCGCTGAAAGATAACTTACAGAACATCCCCAATCCGAACGAAAATTTCCCAATGAATCGGAAGGAATAAGTGTAAGTGTTCATATATTCTCCAATTTCTCACTGATATCTTGATTTGTTTTTCTTGGACTATTTTGGAAAAAAGGGGCAATATGGCCCACTTATTGCCTAAAATAAAATTGACATTTGCCTAAAATAAAACTGACACTTATTGCCTAAAATAAAACTGACATTGTGTACCATTCGGGTACACAGAAAAACATAATAAATTTTAACAGGCGCGTAAAATTGCCCCTCGTTTAGTTCCACGTCAAAGGCGTAAACAACGAAATTGTATGCAATCTTCCATGGACCATATAACAATGCTTGCAAATTTTCATACAACAAGCAAGGTTCAGGCGTTCTCTGGTTTAAATTTACATGAAATATCCCTTTATTTTCTGCCAAATCTAGTATCACTTTATGTGCTTTAGATAACGCAAAAAATTCAATGTTTCTTTTTATCTGTGTATTTTCGGAACATGAAATTCGAGATGAGATTCGAACTCGTGACGGAGATGAGATTCGAACTCGTGACTTTGGCGTGAGAGGTAAGGATGTTAAACTCTACGCCGGGGTCGCCCTCTTTGAAAGAAACAAGTAATCTACTGCGTTATCTAATGCACATATATGGAATTCTAGATTTGGAATAAATACATATGGTATATTAAGTAAATTTATTCCAGATATCGATCAAATCAGGTCTATTATATGAAAGATGACTAACTCGTTGTTTACATTTGCTTTGACTGGCAATTGAACGAAGGGAAATTTAACGCGTCGTTTAGTATTCATTATTCATTATTTTTTTCTATGAGTGTCTAGACTAGAACTTTCCATCTTATCAGAATCACGAGATAGAACAAGTTGAAAATGCTGAATTTTTCATGCTCACTAACGCCACGTAGTGGTGAAATTCCAAACAGAACGGCCCATTTGTTGAGCCCTTGAGCTTTTGAACAACTTTGCCGAAAACTAGAACTTTGTATCATACCAGAATCAAGCGATAGAAACAGTTGAAAATGCTCAATGTTGCATGTTCACTAGCGTCACATAGCGGAAGAATTCCAAAGAAAACGGATCACCGTTCGAATGTTCTTGAGCTTCTGAACAACTATGCCGACGACTAGAACTTTCCATTTTATTAGAATCACGAAATAGAACAAGTTGAAAATGTTTAATTTTCTTGTCCACTAGCGCCACATAGCGGGGGAATTCCTAACAGAACGGTCCATCAGTTGAATACCCTTGACCTTTTGAACAACTTTGCTGAAGACAGTACCTTTGCATATATTAAGGGTCTAGAGATAAACCACCATGAATATACCTGTATTATTCCCACTTATCCCACCACACGTTCACTCCGGTCCTATTTTGTGTTCTGGCTCTGGAGCCTTCGCTTGCCTCTTGGACCTTGTAGGGCTATCCGTTCCACTGTTCACAAAATCTTCTAAGTGTTTTTCATTGCAAAAGACATAGCATGTTATCGCAGTTTTTTTTAACACGGATTTTGGAGTTAGCGCGGTTTTTTTTACACGGGTTGGAAAAAACCATGCAAAAAAAAAACCGCGTTAATTCCGAAATCCTTGCAAAAAAAATTTTTTTAGGTCAAACCTTGTGAACAAAAACCTTTGTGTATTTTCAGGCTTTTTTTTTTCTTTTCAGAGACTGAATAACGGCGCTATAACCATGTGCCATATGAGGCTAGGACCAAAGATAATGCTTGAGTCCCAACCATGTGAAGATAAATGGAGCATCACTTAACCTTTTTAGACTAGATGCTCCCAACGACCATTTTTAAATAAATTTTTGTTATGTACCCCAAACAGAGCATTCTGTCTGTTGTCTCCGACCATTAATTTACCTTTTTCCTTTGATATGTACTGAAGACAGCGTGGGTTTCCCGTGTCTTCTTAAGCTACAGGGTGCGGCAGAAAATAATGCGAAAATTTGTTCTATTTCTTTCAAATCCCATTCTCAACTAATTCTAGCAATAATATCAACATTTTCGAGTGCAGTAATCGTTATAAAGTCCTTTTAAACAAATTTATTCAATGTGTCCTCCATTTTTATTGATAACATCCTCGAGCCGACGCCGGAAGCCAGAGCATGACTTTCGGACATAGTCCTCCGACATAGACTGCCAGGTGCGTGTTATGGTTGACTTCAGGGTTTTCACACTAGGGTGTGATGTTTTGCAGGCTCGTGCTTCAACATATGCCCAAATCGAATAATCCAACGGATTAAGATCTGGACTGCTAAGGGGCCACAAATCCTTCGGCCAAAACTTCATGTTATCGTTCAACCATTGTTCAACTTGTGACACGGCGCTCCATCTTGCTGTAGCACAACGTTTTGGTCCTCGGAGAAGTTGGCCTTCGCCCAGGGAAGCACTTGGTCCTTTAAAATACCGATATACACTTCGGTATTGATTTTAACTCCAGCATCAATGAAAACAGGCGGCGGTTTCAAGCCGTTGGACGCCACCAAGCCAAACATCATGCCATCAGCCGGATGTTTGGCTTGAAATTTGAATTTCACTTTTTCCGGAACGTTTTCCATTTTCTGTGGTGAAATGAACCGGTCCGTGCGGCTATTGGCCACAGCATCGATGCTGAAAAGCTTTTCGTCGGAGAACAGGATTATCATTTTTTCCTTCTTCAACAAGGAAAGCAATCTATTGGAACGAATCACTCGTAGTTTCTTGACCCGGTCCGTAATTATGTGGCGTGTCACTCTGGCTCTGGAAGATGCCTGCAAGCCTTTTTTGATGATTCTCCGTATGGATTTCTCCGAAATATTGGCTTCCTTTGCAAGTTTTCTTATGGAACGCACCGGGTTGCGAGCAATTTTTGCATGGACCGATTTGATCACGTTCGGCGTGCGTGCAAAGCGCGAGTGTCCGCTTCCCGGCTTCCGCTGCCTAGGATCATCCTGCAGGAACTTTTTTATGCGGTAAACTTTTGCCAAATGGCACCCTATCACCTTGGCAATCTCTTTCAGCTTCTTCTGGGCGAGCCACAAACTGGTGATCACTTCTTTCGCGAACATTTTGACGAATTTGCAATGAAACAAATGGAATGTTTGGATGCAGCATTTGAAAGTAAACACAAACAAATACACTTTTGACAGAAATTAGTCACTAGCTACACGAATTAACCCAATACTCAAGTTTGAACATTTTCGCATTATTTTCTGCCGCACCCTGTAGATACCAAATCCTCCCTATCTCCAAAGGTTGCATGGACGTGGTCTCGTGAGCGATCGAAGAGTGTCTACGTGAAGCTTATTGCGTGAAGAAACGAATCAGTAACTGCCCGCATAACGAAAAACAATTTGCTATATAGTCGAAACTGTATTTCGAATATAAGATATATTATCACATTTTATGTTATTGTTATCGAATAGTTTAATCTAATTTTCACCATACAACCTCTACATTAACACATATTGTTATTGTTTGCCATATTGTCATTTAAAGGTTTTTTATTGTCTGCACTCGGTCTGGATTATATACTAACTTTTTGACATAGAGTACAGCAAAAATTTTGTTCGTGAAAATTGCCATATTTTTATAGTAACCTAACTTAACCGCCTATTCAGCATATTGTTATTTGGCCTTTTACCATCTGATATATTGTTGAAACTATAATGGAGATTGTTAGTTTATAGTTGTCAACTATAAGTGTAAATGGCGTAACAATAATGGAAGCGATCGTCAACAATAAGTTAAATGGTTCAGTAATGGTTTGTGATTATGCGGGTGGTTTTGTTTCATGATAACATTCAATGTCTTCAACAGATTAAGGTCCAAACGTAATGTGGACGGAAATGGCAAATTTGACAGTTGTCGCAAATGACATCGATATGTCCAACTGGAATTAACTTGGATCTAATCAGTTTTCTATTCGATAAGCAGGTTTAGTCAGATTGGGCTCTTCTGCTGCCGTCGCCATTCGAGCCTTTATTCCTCATCGTAGCTCAGTCCACGAGGTGTGCAAATGGCAATGCTAATGCTAATGCTACTTAGAACTGGTACTGTATGTTTCCCTCATTCAGTGGCTGGAAATAACTGCGGTGTTGAGTTCCATCATAGACTAACTCTAAGACCAGTAGGTCCCATACAAAAACGATTTTTTTCTTGGCTCAGTCAGTACTAGAACATCGGTCCCAAACTCGGTCCCAAGCTTAATAATGCGCCCTTCATAATGAACTCACACGAACACACTCTCAAAAATTATGTCAAAATAACACAGCAAATCAAAACAAAGGCGCAAATATGTATAACAAGGTGCTGGCTTCAAGGTGTATTTCAGACCAAGGGGTTCTACAACAGTGAACCAATTTCAAATCCCTAGTTGCATATTGATTGTTGGTTCCATTTTGTACACTTTGCATTGGTTCAACACAGTTTGAAAGAAACTTTTAATTTTTATGGGTAATCTGCACAGATAATATGAAAAATTGAATTTTCTGTGTTATCTAATGCACTTTTAAGGGAATGCTAGAGTTTGCAGACATTAATGGGATATTTCATGTAAACTTTAGTCAGATAAAGCCTAAATGCAGCCTGTTGCATGAAAGATTACAAACATTATTGTATGGCGTATGATGAATTGCATACCATTTCGTTGTTTATGCCTTCTTTGGCTTGGAATTAAACGAGGGGAAATTTAACGCGCTTTTGACGTAGACTACGTCTTACGGCAAGGGTAGGGTGTCAAATAAAAATCTAAAATATTGCGACCGTCACGAAAAACCGTACGTTTTGTACGCGAATAACTCAAATAATTCACGATAGATTTACATGATTTCTTCTTCAATCGGTCGGAAATTTCACCGCGCTTAAATTCAGTTGTCAAACATTATTCTCTAACAATAGTAAACTATTGAAAATAACGCAAATATAAGGTGATGTCTTATAATGTCATTTTGCAGAGTAAATTTACCAAATTTCCTATCACAGATTTCAAATCGAAGCAAGGAACGTCTTGCATCATCTTCTTCTTCTTTGTGTTAGAGAGAGACTTTAACCAATCATATCATCTGTCTCCCCATGTACGTCTCGCATGCAGCTGAGAACGGCATAGAAGGCACACTTAGCAAAAATTTTCCTCAGTCGTTTGGCAGCATTGAAGCTGTGCGGAGCTGGTCGCAGGTAGCTGGCCGCAGGCAGCTGGCCGCAGGCAGCTGGCCGCAGCTTTATTCGTCTCGCAGCGGAGTTGGTCGTAGAGGCAGCTGGTGGTCGCATAGCAGAGAGTGCTCGTGTAGCAGATGGTGGTGTTTAGTACTGAGGCTCGCGATGAGGTAAAATGGCTGATTATGGGGGCGCATAATCGCGTCGGTTTGAGCAAGCCGCCATCTTATCTCATCGTGGCAATTGTTTCGCCGCGACTTCGAAAACGCTGCTGTTTGGTGGAAAGCGTCCTTGGGGACGATCAGCAGTAGGTGGAAATAATCTGTCCTTTTGAGGACAATTAATTAAAATAAAAGAGTTGTTTATTAAAGAACTAATCTTCAATTTAGTTCGGTACTCGATGGAGGGCAAGCTGTCGGTAAAAATGTTACCCAGCAGGTTAGCGCAATCCATTAATTGATAATCTGTCTATTTGAGGACAACCAATTTAATTGAAAGAGTTGTTTATACAAGAATTAAACTTTTATTTCGTTTGGTTTGTGTGCCTAATACCATGGTGCCGATTCGTTCGCTGCAACTCCAGAAACGCCTCCATGGAGGACGAGCCGTCGGGAAAATTTTACCCAACTGGTTGGCGCAACCCACTTATAAATAATCTATCCTTTTGAGGACAACCAATCCAGTTCAGAGAGTTGTTTATATAAGAATTAAATTAATATTTCGTTCGGTTTGTGCGCCATTTAATCTAGTGCCGATTTGTTCGTCACGACTGCAAAAATGCTACTGTTTGCGGGGGAGCCTCCATGGAAGGCGAGCAGGACAATTCTCCGTCGGTGAAATTTTTTTCCTAGCTGGTTGGCGCAACCCGCGATGAATCAATAAATCAATTCAATTTCTTATTTAAGAGAGTTATTTGAATAAGAGTTTATCTTACATTTCGGTCGATTGGCAGTCATATTGGATTTTGCCAAGTCGTTACTAGGCAACAGTGGGCTATGCAGCGGATCCATAAAATCAGGGAAAATAAATCAAAGCCAGCTTTGAATTATTTTCACCAAAGGTGCTCTGAATTATTTTCACCAAAAAATCCGACCAGATACAAATCCATCTTTGCTACTTTCAATTTGATATTCTCAGCTTGAGAGTTTGTTTAATTGAGATTTTCGTTTCAAATTGTCAATTGGCAGCCAGTGGTATTAGCAAAAATTATTTTCCCTTCGTCGCATACCTTAAACCACACAAATTCCCTATCACGGACACCTATTTCGATGTCGAACATGATATTCCGAACCAACATTCTCTGTAAATTCCAATTAGTAGTGTGTTATAAACAGTTGTTCTGTTGTGTTAACGATTCGCGTTGGATAGAGTCCTTCCTCTAGGAAGAAAAACTTTTTGAGAAACAGTAAATGTGAGAATGCCTATCCGATTTGAGCCAGAACGCTTGCGCATTCAGGAAGCGCATAAAGAGCGAACATACGGGAAATCCTCCGAAACGACCATGCACCGATGCCGAGCGAGCTAGAGGTAATGCGTTGCCAACAACTAGTTGAGACGCTGGAGAAAGTCCTTCAACTCGAGGTAGGAATTTGATATTTATTAAATTGAAATCAATTTGACAAAGTGCATGTTATCAGAGCAATTGAATATCTCTCTATGTTATCGCTCCTGGTCTTAATAAATTTCAACATAGTATTTATTGTATTCTGGTGATGACCTGCGCCGCGTGCTTTCACATCATACGAACCTACAAATGATATCGATACAAATAATGCGCTGAATATATTTTAATGCGTGATTATTTTCTTAGGTGTTTATTTTATATTTCTAAAAATTTATTATATATTAACCAACCTTTTCTCCCATACCCATTGCAAAGAATAATGATATATTATAAAACTCACTCTCTTTCTTCTGCGAGATCTAATATATTTATATATATTTCGATTTTCTTAACGTTGTAGCCATAATGGATTCACTAATTTACCTGATATTCACATAGAAACATGAATAATATTTTCACAAGAAAACCAAAGACCATATTTTAGGTACGCATTTAATCTTATATTCCCAATTATTCAATGTATTCATTACAAAGTAAAATGTAGAATATAAAAGTTTTTAATGGAAAAGTAAGAGTGAGTGGTTGTGTATTTTACGATAGGCTTATTCATAACAACACCTATATAATAATGAATAATAAATAAATGAATATAGTGGGAATTTTAATGTTTTGAAATGAAATGGCCAATTGATCACATGAGAAAGTCATTTTGATGTTATAATGTAGCTTAATATTCCGTATAGTATACCGAATATAGCCGAATGCCAGGAGCGATAAAATAAATAAACTTTACTGAAATTCGGTCGAACAAGAATCCTTAATGATATCCATATACATCGAAAGTTTTCGACTCAATAATGTTAGTTGGTGACTTTTCATGGTCCAGTACAGCAAACGCCTTGTTAAGCATGTCTTAGCGAAGGTAGATCTAGTTGAATATCGTTTCTAGCTAACGTGCGGTACATAATCGACTGAGTCAAGGGACATGTACCCTATAAAATTGTATATAACCTTACAACAACTGCAAGATAATTTTTGTTATTTTCTGTTTGATAAAACTTCCTGAACTTTGAACATTTTTAGAGACACTTACTCATCTGAAAATGTTGCAATTGATTATTGTGTTTTCATAACAATCGCGAAACCTGTTGGATATTTTCTGATAAAGAATTTTATCGTAATTTGATTTCTAGAGTATTTCATTGTTTATTATTACCCTTGAAATCCAGAATTGCTAAAATTGCATAAATTCCAAATCTTTGATTCTTTGAAGTTGAATTATGCAAAGGCATACTACAAGTCAGATTGTGTACAAATGATCCGATTGGTATGGTATTTAAATGGTGAATGTTGAAAAGGAGACAAGGCATAAGTCAAAATATATGTTTGTATGTACGTATTATAGAATTTCCTCCGCTGCTTGTCGTTACTGAAATACCCCAAACGATACAAAGCATTGTTGATGGTTCCGGCGATGGTGTGAATTCCGAGATGCAGGCCATTCAGGCACAGTATGACAAACGAATAAACATATAGTAATGTTTAGCGATTATGATCATAAGAATGAGCAAAACTATCATTAATTTATTAATTTTATATTCCCTAACAGATCCTCAACTATCTTCTAGGCCTTTAAGATAGTCCATCGTAAAACTTGCAACCGTGTCTGTGGCATCATTTAAACCAAAAGGCCTTTTTCAGGGCCACCAAACAGTTATAAAGAGTGTACAAGAGAATTTTCCCACGAACTGACTTCATAGAACCAAACGGCCCTTTTCAGGGCCACCAAATAATATCTCATCGCTTTTAACGCTAATAACCCGAAAAGAGTTTGAGATCAAATTGAAAACTCAACATGATGTTGTGAAATTGCCGATTATGATTACTCAGGTTGCAATCGTTTTGATCGTTTTAACGGTTTAAAAGATCAAAATTTATAGCAAAAATGTATTCCTGTGACACCAAATTTAAAACTGATCCTGCTAACACTGAGAGCATATTGAAAACTCAATTTGCTGTAAATTTTTCCTGTTGATAGCAAAATGAGTATTCTAGTTGATAATCTGTACAGATAATGAAAGCAAAGCGACCTTTCTCAAAGAAAAGTGAACGCAAGATTACAGCAAGATACAAACTAAATGTGATATCGAATTTGACAATAGTGAAGTAATATCAAATTTAGATATTAATTTGATGTTGATATCAAAATAAAGTTTCGAAATGCTATCATTATGATGTTAGACTTTACTCGGGAATAGCCACACAGAGTTTCCCTGACATTATAATGCATCACTTGGTTTAACGTAGTCTACGTCAACCGGTCGTGTCTTGTACACAACCCCACTGATTTTTTAAAATTCCTTATTTTTTCTGTGTAATGCACATCAAGAGAATGCTAGATTTAAGGCAGATATCGCAGGAGTTAGGTCTGTTGTTTTGAAGATTGCAATTAATGCTGTACACAGAAAATAAAAATGATGTTCAACAGGCGTGTAAAATTTCCCCTCGTTTAATTCCAAGCCAAAGGAGGTGTAAGCAACAAAGTTGTTTGCAATTGCATGCGCTTTACAAAAATATTTGCAATCTTCCATACAACAGACTAGATTCAAGCGTTATCTGGCTTGAATTTACATGAAATATCCCATTATTTTTTATGGTTCTGTATAGTTTAATTGCAAGCCAAAGCAAGCATAAAAAACTTAACTATTTGCAATCTTTCATACAGCATGCACAGAAAAAACATATAATTTTCTGCGTTATTTAATGAACAAAAAGGGAATACTAGGGTTTGCAGAAATTAATGGGATATTTCGTGTAAATTTAAGCCAGATAACGCCTGAATCTAGTCTTTAAGATGAAAGATTGTAAACATTGTTGTATGGCGCATGAAAGATTGCAAACAACTTTGTTGTTTACACCTCTTTTGGCTTAAAATTAAACGGGGGTAAATTTGTTACGCCTGTTAAAATTCATTTTCTTTCTGTGAAGGCAGCATTGAACTCCATATCACGTGAAATGTCACAAAAATTTGATTCTCCGTGAGGTTGCTTTGATTATGATTTTAATATCTAAAAAAATAAGTCAACATCTTTTTTTCTCGGCAAGACTTCTTACTAAACACCCACCGCCAGCGTTCCTTGCGCGGATAATGAATGACAGTAGAGTGGTCATAATAACGCAACAGTGCCAAAGGCGGCAGCTTCGAAATGTTCTGCCGTTCCGCTTTCAAATCCATCAAGCAGTTGTAAGCCTGTTTGTGGTTTCCTCCGCCGCCTCAAAGTGCTACTGTTGTCGAGAATTGTTGCGCTTTCCGAGGGCAGGCAGAATCAGATTCGAAAGTGGAGGGAAAACATCATTATACTGCAGTTAACTCTCGCTGACTGCTACCTGCTCTGGATGCCATCTCGCGACACCGAACGGCCCAAAGGCAAATGGTGTGTGACGAAGGCAATTAACTTCATTACCGATGTTCTTTCTACTTCATTGTCCCTACATTAAATGCCATAACCCGCGTCCGGAGTTAAATGATAGAAACTGTAAATCTAATAATGAAAAGCTTTATGATCGAAAGATCATGAAATTGCTTGAGAATGATATGCCTGCCGACGATGAGGTTATATGGTTTTTATCTAGAGAAACAGCGTCTATCATCTTGCCACGGGGTAAGATTCTTACCAAGAGATAATACACCAAGACAGTACAGACCGGTTGTCGGCACGTAGGTCTTAATTAAAGGGTCCGGTTTCTAGCCCCGGCGGGGCGAAAATAATTTAATAGGCTGTTGCGGCATTGTTTTTCATAATTAGCCCATATCACACGGGATGTATCGGGGGTCTACGTTAGGGTTTGAGATTATATGATAGCATTTAAAGGTTGTAAAGAGCCGATTCTCGTTTTTCAATAAAGTTTCTTGAACTTTATTCTCCGAAAACCGTAAGCTACCGTATCTGGGGAGCTCCATCTGACTGACATTTGTTGCCGACCGCTGACATCGGTTTGCTCAAACGTTAATCTATGTGTTTCCATCTTGAAGAGCTTGAACGGCAGACATATCACCACCAGAATCGGCACCGCGACCAAAGGTGCTAAATTCACACATTCCGCGTGAATACACTGACTGCCATAACTCACATCTCCATATAAGACAACAGAACGGGGATCCCGCGCTGGATGGTCTGTTTGTTGTTTGAGGCGAGGATTCTGCTCGACATTTGCGGGCACAGATTCGTCGGAGATAACGACACAGGCGTCTGAGACGCAAACGTGTCGTGTCGGATGGTCAAAGAAAACCGCACCATGCCATGCCGCCACCGCATTCTCGTGAGCGGATCTGCGATGACTTAATTCAACCTGTCAAGTGGTCGGTCTTGGTGGAATAAATTTATCGTTCCGTGGTGCGCGGGATGTTGTGCGAATTGACTTCCTGAACTTGGTGCTGGTATAGTAGTTGGTATCAAATGGTATGCACTATTTCAATTTTCCCATACAAATTTTTCGGACATGTTTGGTTCTTGCGCTTGTAGTTTTTTTTTGGAATAGTGCTGATGAAATACTTCTTTTCTTTCCGAAATAGTAGGTAATGTTGCCCTATTGCTGAGCATAACTAGTTATTTATGATATCTTGGGAAACATTTTCAATCCAAAGCTATTTTTACGTAGGACTACGTCTTTGTTTTCTATACTGGGGTACAATTTGAAAAAAAAAATCGAATTGCGTCCGTCACAATAAGTGGTCAGGTTTTGATCTTTAATATCTCAGTAATTTCTCTAACGTTTTTCAAATTTTTTTGCAGTGATCGATCGGAAATGATTCTTTGCATTGATTCCAATAGAAGACATTGTTGATTTTGGGACACACACTATTGAAAAATTCATAAAAGTTATGAATTTTGAGCACAGAAATGGATCAATCACAAAGTTTGCAATAGTAGAAATTTCATAAATCTAGGAAATTCTTTCCTTCTTCGGAGCATGAACAGTTATTGAAGCTTTTATGTGCAAATCGAGGCTTTCAATGCAAGTTCAGACGAAAACCATTGCGATAAGAAGTCCAATTCCGTTTTCCTTATACGGCTCGGAGGTCATAAGTTGTCCTAAGTAGTGCATCCCGCATACAAACCTGTGTAGTGTTGTTTTCAACGGAAGCTGAGCTCGTGGTCTTAATCGACGCATGTCAAGAGCTGAACTGATGGCCGATCTTTGTGAGAGCGATTCTTCGCCGGTACCTACAACAACAATGAAGAACATTATGACATTAGCGTATTCTAGAAAATCATCATTACAGTAAACGATACATCGTATCATTCATAAATCAAATTCGAGCAAAAGGCCATGCACATAAATAGAACACTAAACAATATTGAACTGCAAATAATTTTTTTGTCGACAATATACATTAATTTAGTCAGCTAGTATGAACATATATCGAGTACGCCTATATTATATCGTTGCTTGAGTGCTCGCGGGCGTTAAATTTGAAAAATATTTACGCTCCCAAACAACCAAAAATTTGTATACCAGTATACGACCAGCAGGCACGAAAAATTCTTCTCTAAGATGATAAAAAAATAAAAATAAAGGGAGGTTCTTTATCAGAACTACATAGAAACACCGGTAAGAGGATCTGAGGGTCTCTTAATAATGTAATACAATTCTCGTCTCTGCTGTTCCAACTGTCAGCTGAAGTAGTTTAGACTCTGGTCCTCTCCATATTTTCCAAAAAAAAAATCCCATTCAGGATCCATTAGAACCGCAGGATACTGTACCAAATAGTTGCACCAGCTCTTGTCTTGTTCTTCCCCTTCATACGGCGTTTTGACATACACTGCCAAAGATGGTCTTAAGAACACCTTGTTCAAAAACTCTAACTAATTGATCGCACTGTCCACGTCTCATGCATGTAGAAGACCGGTCTTACTCAGGTTCTTGTACGTGGGACGGGGATGAAGAATACTCGAATTCAGGGTCTTGTGGAGTGTTTTGGAATCACGAGTTCCGGTCTTTCAACTTCTCTGCTCCATTCGACTTTACCAATGACCCTAGACACAAAAACTCTTGCTCCGTCGATTATCACAGTACTTATTTTTTGACCTTTAACCTTTAGTTTCAGCCTGTGTCTGCTTTCCGTTTACACTTGATGTACTGATCAGCAATCTTCTGGGAAGTTCCTTCAGTTAAGCCGATGAATTGGAAATACCATCGCTTTGTCGAAGCCCTCTTGTGTATTTCAAACGACCTCGA
>JASCZW010003094.1:0-94645 GCA_034211315.2 Aedes japonicus
AAAATATAACTGTACAAGTCGTCAACAGAAGTACGCGTTCTTTCCTTCAACTGCCGAAATTCATAACACAAACCATAACGTGGACCTAAATTGTGTGATGTTTTCAAATTGCAGGTCATGAAGTTTCCATATTTTTTTACTGTATGAGAAAAACTGACAGCTTCATCAGTTTGTTTGGGGCAGCTATGGTGAGAACAGAGAAACAACTTCGATCTATGGTTTGTTTGTACCGCCTGCTCCATCTGGGCCTAGAAAAATCGACCATCGTGGCCCATTTTGTGTCGGCTGGATACGATCGCGGAAACATCTAAAACATTCTGGCATATCTAGAGAAGGAAGAGTCCACCAAGCAGAAGCCTGGTTCCGGCCTTCCGATCGTTTTAAGTGACCGGAAGATTCAATAGAAGCTCAAACGGATGACAGAAGTCAAGGCGGTCACTTTTTTCCGCGTGTATGGTCGGAAGGTCAGTGTGATCGGCTAAACGGTTAAGAAATATTTGGCCAAAATGGATCCACATGCGGAAGCTTCAGTTCAAGCCAGCCGTGTCGAAGAACCAAGCGGAAACTCAAAAATAACGGCTGAAGATTCTGGTCAAAGAGATCTTCCGGGCGAAGCGATGGCCGTTATGGACAACGATAAGTACCTCATGTTAGACAGCAACGAACGGCAAGGCAAAGGTTATTTCACGTTGTCGTCAAAAGAAATTAGCAGCGATGTGAAGTACATAGCGCACACGAAGTTCCCAAAGAAGGTGTTACTGTGGCTCACAATCAATGAAAAGAGGAGGTCACGTCCCATCTTACATTCATCGGGGCTGGCAGTGAACGGCAAGATCTACAGTACCTTTGTCCAAAGTTCTGGCTTACTGCCGCAAGGCAACGCGGCAGGAGTAGAAGTATTTTTGTTAAATTTTTTATTTCTTCATTAATAGAATACAAAATGTTTTGTTACAATATCTTGTTTCGTTCTTTTTACCATCCATTCGAAAATAGTAGCTTTTTTATTGCGCGTATTATGCGTTTTTAACATCAAAACAGGTGATGATAACATAACGCATCAAAACTAGTGATGAAAACATAAAGCATACCTTATGGAAAGTTGTCAAATGTAACTTCTGTTGAAATTTAGTTTTATCAATACATATTCGCAACGATACGTGAACTTTGCGGCCTCCCGTGGTTTAGTCCTCCGAAGTACCTTCTTGGATATCGCCTGACCAACGAACAGAGAATCAAATCTACCATGTTCTAATCGACGGGAAATTCTTCTCCGACATCATCAACTTTCGCACTTACCGCAGCGCGGAATATAGACTCGGACCACTTCCTAGTTGCAGTATGTATGCGCTCAAAACTCTCGACGGTGTAAAACACGCATCGAATTTGGACGCCATGACCTAACATTGTTGCCCAGAAATACGTGCAACAGCTAGAAGCAGCCCTACTAGCGGAAGATCAGCTTGGCGCAGCAACTCTTGAGGATAGCAGAAAGATATTCGAACCGCCATTGGTAGCACTGCAATAGTAACACTAGCTATTTCTGCACCGAATCGAAAAATGACTGGTTTGATTGCGAATGCAAGCAGTTAGTAGAGGAGAAGAATGCAGCACGGGCGAGAATGCTGCAACACCGTACGAGAGCGAATGTGGAACGGTATAGACAGGCACGGAACAGGCAAAGTTCTATTCTGCGAAGGAAAAAGCGCCAGATGGAAGATCGAAACCGCGAAGCAATGGGCGTACTGTATTTTTCTTACGGTACACGCTAATTCTGCGAGAAGTTGAACAGCTCGCGCAAAGGCTACGTACCACAAGCCGATATGTGCAGGGACCTGGAAGGGAACATTCTCACAGGAGAGTGTGGGGTGATTGAAAGCTGGAAGCAGTACTTCGACGAGCACCTGAACGGCATTATTACAGCGAACGATAGTGGCACGGTACTAAATCTAGGAACACGCGCAGAAGATGACAGGATTCCGACCTCAACCCTTCAGGAAGTTGATGAGGAAATTTGTCGGTTGAAAAATAACAAAGCTGCTGGAGTTGACCAGCTTTCAAGTAAGCCAATAAAAGACGGTGTTGAAGCACTGGCCAAGGCACTGCACTGGGTAATTATCAAGATTTGAGAGGAGGAGTGTTTACAGGAGGATTGGATGGAAGGAATAGTGTGTCCCATCTATAAAAAGGGCGACAAGCTGGATAGCTACAATTATCGTGCAATCACGCTACTGAGCGCCACCTACATGTTGCTCTCTAAAATTTTATGCCGCCGCCTACCACCAATTGCAAAGGAGTTCGTGGGGATTCATGGGTACCCGCGCTACTACGGATCAAATTATTGTGATTCGGCAATGCTGCCGAAATGTCGCGAGTATAACGTGCTCACACACCATCTTTTTATCGATTTCAAATCAGCTTATGATGCAATCGATTGAGACCAGCTATGGCAGATTATGTACGAATATAGATTTCCGGAAACACTGACGCGGTTGGTCAAAGCAACGATGGATTGAGTGTTGTGTGTCATCCGAGTAACAGGGACACTCTCGAGTTCCTTCCTATCTCGGAGAAGGTTACGACAAGGTGATGGATTGTCGTGTTTGTTGTTTAAAATTGCATTAGTGATTATGCGATTCGAAAAGCAGGGAAAGACACGAGTGGCACGATCTTCGGGAAGTCTGTCCAAATATTTGGCTTCGGCGACGGCTTTGATATTGTAGCACATAACTTTGAGACCATGCCGTAACCGCACATCAGACTTAAGGCTGAAGCTGGTAGGATAAGGCTTGTGATTAGTGCGTTGAAAACAAAATACATGAAGTGAAGAGGCTCATGAGAAGACAATGTTACCCTCCTACCACGAGTTTAGATCGACGGTGATAAAATCGAGGTAGTAGACGAATTCATGTATCTGGACTCATTGATGACCGTCGATAACGACACCAGCAGAGAGATACAAAGGCTCATTATGACTGGCAATCCTGCTTACTTTGAAGATCGAACAAAGTTCGCTGAACTACAAAGTTGACCATCTACAAGACATTAGTTACACTGGTAGTTTCTGTGTTCATAGACGATGTGAAAGTTACTGGCCCCGATGACTCAACACATATGAACCGACTTTCTGAAGTGTTGCGTAGACTTCAGGAATATAACATGCGCGTCAATGTTGAGAAGTGCGTTTTCTTTTCCGATAAAATTGAATATTGTGGCTACGTTGTTGACAAGCAAGGATTACATAAAACAAAACAGAAAATTGCTGCTATTCAAGAAATGCCAAGACCTGAGACTCGTGAACAGGTCCGTGCTTTTCTAGGTCTCGTAAATTATTATGGGAGGTTCCTGGAAAATCTTAGCACAAGAATATATTCCATTAATAATTTACTAAATGAAAACACTCCGTTTGTTTGGGACGAACCGTGTGAGCAGGCGTTTAAGTGGATCAAAATGGAGATGCAGTCAGAGCGGGTTCTTCTTGATTACGATATTAACTTACCACTAATTCTTGCCACAGATGCCTCGCCTTACGGCGTAGGTGCCGTTCTCAGCCATGTGTTTCCGGATGGTACTGAGCGCCCTATCCAATATGCTTCGCAAACCCTTAGCCCTACGCAGCAAAGGTACAGCCAAATAGATAAGGAAGCGTATGCCATTGTTTTTGGAGTGAAAAAGTTCCATCAATACCTATTCGGCAGGAAATTCATTTTGATAACTGATAACAAGCCCGTGGCACAGATCTTCTCGCCAAGCAAAGGTCTGCCAACTTTATCGGCCGTACGCATGCAGCATTATGCCGTATTTTTGGAGACATTCGATTTCGAGATTCGTTATCGTAGGTCGAAGGAGCACGGTAACGCGGATGGTATTTCACGCCTGCCAATAACTGTTTCCCCTAAAACCCTTGAAGAATCAGATGTTTTCGAGATCCACCACATTCAAACACTTCCTGTTTTAGTCGAAGAGCTGGAAGAACACACTTCCAAGGACGTCACGGTGAGACGTCTAATTGAGGGTTTGAAATCAGGAAGAATCGTTGACGGTAAGGAGCGCTACGGCATTGATCAGACAGAGTTCACATTACAACAAGGTTGTTTACTTCGGGGCATTCGGGTATACATTCCCCCAACACTGAGGTCTAGAGTTCTGGAAGATTTGCACAGCGGTCATTTTGGTACGTCCCGTATGAAGTCATTAGCAAGATCATACTGTTGGTGGGAGAATATTGATCGGGATATCGGAGAGTTAGCCCGTGACTGTTAAGATTGCGCCAGAGTTCGACCAAATCCAGCAAAAGCACCGATTCATTGTTGGGAACTTCCAACAGAACCATTTCAACGGCTACATGCTGATTTTGCGGGCCCGTTTATGGGATTCTATTTCTTGATCATTATTGATGCGTGTAGTAAAAGGCCAGAAGTGAAAATCATTCCAGATATTACAACTGATACCACCATTCAACACATGAGGGAGTATTTTGCTGCCGTTGGCCTGCCATCAGTCCTAGTTACTGATAGAGGTACGCAATTTACCTCAGATCAATTTCAAATGTTTTTGAAAAGAAATGGGATCATCCATAAAATGGGAGCACCTTACCATCCCGCAACAAATGGGCAAGCTGAACGGTACGTCCAAACGTTTAAAGACAAGATCAAAGCCCTAAATTGTCATCGTTCGGAAGTACAAGCTGAACTACAGAACATCTTGATGGCGTATAGGCGTACCGTTCACCCATCCACAGGGAAGAGTCCATCAATGTTGGTTTATGGGCGGCAAATAAAATCCAGAATCGATCTAATGATACCACAGCAGGAGTCTTCTTCACTGAAAGAGAGGGGAAAGAAAAGGGTATCCGGTCGTTTGAAGTAAATGATCGAGTTGCAGCGCGGGATTTCTTGTCCAATTCGGAAAAATGGAGGTTCGGATATGTCACGGAAAAAGTTGAAAGCTGCATTATATGGTGGAGTTAGCTGATGGTAGGCTTTGGAAACGTCACATAGACCAATTACGATCCGGACCATTACTTCGTTCTGGTCAACCCAGTGATAATGAGGGTTTCGAAAATATAGTTCGCTCTCGGTCTGTTAGGTCGTCGGTTCCACCTCTGCAAGCTCCAGTAGATACCCCATTTCCACAAGTTGATTCAGACATCTCAGATCATTCTCGTTCCTCGGATGAACCTTCGGTTTCAAGTTATTGTCCTATCGCTAGCGAGCCTACTACTATGGATAACAGTGAAGCCAGCGACTCAAACCGAAAAGAATCACAAAATCAATTGTCGCCTGCAAACTTGCCCGTTAGGAGATCTACGAGAGATAGGAGGCCTCCAAATCGGCTGGACCTATAGTACAGATACTAACACAACTAACAACCTGAATTCCTCCATCCGTATATTCCTAAAAGTGTATTCCTCTAACCCCGAGACGACCCGGGTATTTGGTCTTCCAAACACTAATCGAAATATAGAATTAGGAACTCTTCTTAGGGAGGAAGAATTGATATAAAATTGCTTCATTACTGTACATGGCTCTAAAATGATATTACCACTCTATTCCACTGTACTGTCATTGACTACATCCTATCGAAGAATAAAAATATAACTGTACAAGTCGTCAACAGAAGTACGCGTTCTTTCCTTCAACTGCCGAAATTCATAACACAAACCATAACGTGGACCTAAATTGTGTGATGTTTTCAAATTGCAGGTCATGAAGTTTCCATATTTTTTTACTGTATGAGAAAAACTGACAGCTTCATCAGTTTGTTTGGGGCAGCTATGGTGAGAACAGAGAAACAACTTCGATCTATGGTTTGTTTGTACCGCCTGCTCCATCTGGGCCTAGAAAAATCGACCATCGTGGCCCATTTTGTGTCGGCTGGATACGATCGCGGAAACATCTAAAACATTCTGGCATATCTAGAGAAGGAAGAGTCCACCAAGCAGAAGCCTGGTTCCGGCCTTCCGATCGTTTTAAGTGACCGGAAGATTCAATAGAAGCTCAAACGGATGACAGAAGTCAAGGCGGTCACTTTTTTCCGCGTGTATGGTCGGAAGGTCAGTGTGATCGGCTAAACGGTTAAGAAATATTTGGCCAAAATGGATCCACATGCGGAAGCTTCAGTTCAAGCCAGCCGTGTCGAAGAACCAAGCGGAAACTCAAAAATAACGGCTGAAGATTCTGGTCAAAGAGATCTTCCGGACGAAGCGATGGCCATTATGGACAACGATAAGTACCTCATGTTAGACAGCAACGAACGGCAAGGCAAAGGTTATTTCACGTTGTCGTCAAAAGAAATTAGCAGCGATGTGAAGTACATAGCGCACACGAAGTTCCCAAAGAAGGTGTTACTGTGGCTCACAATCAATGAAAAGAGGAGGTCACGTCCCATCTTATTTTCATCGGGGCTGGCAGTGAACGGCAAGATCTACAGTACCTTTGTCCAAAGTTCTGGCTTACTGCCGCAAGGCAACGCGGCAGGGAGTAGAAGTATTTTTGTTAAATTTTTTATTTCTTCATTAATAGAATACAAAATGTTTTGTTACAATATCTTTTTCGTTCTTTTTACCATCCATTCGAAAATAGTAGCTTTTTTATTGCGCGTATTATGCGTTTTTAACATCAAAACAGGTGATGATAACATAACGCATCAAAACTAGTGATGAAAACATAAAGCATACCTTATGGAAAGTTGTCAAATGTAACTTCTGTTGAAATTTAGTTTTATCAATACATATTCGCAACGATACGTGAACTTTGCGGCCTCCCGTGGTTTAGTCCTCCGAAGTACCTTCTTGGATATCGCCTGACCAACGAACAGAGAATCAAATCTACCATGTTCTAATCGACGGGAAATTCTTCTCCGACATCATCAACTTTCGCACTTACCGCAGCGCGAATATAGACTCGGACCACTTCCTAGTTGCAGTATGTATGCGCTCAAAACTCTCGACGGTGTAAAACACGCATCGAATTTGGACGCCATGACCTAACATTGTTGCCCAGAAATACGTGCAACAGCTAGAAGCAGCCCTACTAGCGGAAGATCAGCTTGGCGCAGCAACTCTTGAGGATAGCAGAAAAGATATTCGAACCGCCATTGGTAGCACTGCAATAGTAACACTAGCTATTTCTGCACCGAATCGAAAAATGACTGGTTTGATTGCGAATGCAAGCAGTTAGTAGAGGAGAAGAATGCAGCACGGGCGAGAATGCTGCAACACCGTACGAGAGCGAATGTGGAACGGTATAGACAGGCACGGAACAGGCAAAGTTCTATTCTGCGAAGGAAAAAGCGCCAGATGGAAGATCGAAACCGCGAAGCAATGGGCGTACTGTATTTTTCTTACGGTACACGCTAATTCTGCGAGAAGTTGAACAGCTCGCGCAAAGGCTACGTACCACAAGCCGATATGTGCAGGGACCTGGAAGGGAACATTCTCACAGGAGAGTGTGGGGTGATTGAAAGCTGGAAGCAGTACTTCGACGAGCACCTGAACGGCATTATTACAGCGAACGATAGTGGCACGGTACTAAATCTAGGAACACGCGCAGAAGATGACAGGATTCCGACCTCAACCCTTCAGGAAGTTGATGAGGAAATTTGTCGGTTGAAAAATAACAAAGCTGCTGGAGTTGACCAGCTTTCAAGTAAGCCAATAAAAGACGGTGTTGAAGCACTGGCCAAGGCACTGCACTGGGTAATTATCAAGATTTGAGAGGAGGAGTGTTTACAGGAGGATTGGATGGAAGGAATAGTGTGTCCCATCTATAAAAAGGGCGACAAGCTGGATAGCTACAATTATCGTGCAATCACGCTACTGAGCGCCACCTACATGTTGCTCTCTAAAATTTTATGCCGCCGCCTACCACCAATTGCAAAGGAGTTCGTGGGGGATTCATGGGTACCCGCGCTACTACGGATCAAATTATTGTGATTCGGCAATGCTGCCGACATGTCGCGAATATAACGTGCTCACACACCATCTTTTTATCGATTTCAAATCAGCTTATGATGCAATCGATTGAGACCAACTATGGCAGATCATGTACGAATCTAGATTTCCGGAAAAACTGACGCGGTTGGTCAAAGCAACGATGGATTGAGTGTTGTGTGTCATCCGAGTAACAGGGACACTCTCGAGTTCCTTCCTATCTCGGAGAAGGTTACGACAAGGTGATGGATTGTCGTGTTTGTTGTTTAAAATTGCATTAGTGATTATGCGATTCGAAAAGCAGGGAAAGACACGAGTGGCACGATCTTCGGGAAGTCTGTCCAAATATTTGGCTTCGGCGACGGCTGTATGTAGCACATAACTTTGAGACCATGCCGTAACCGCACATCAGACTTAAGGCTGAAGCTGGTAGGATAAGGCTTGTGATTAGTGCGTTGAAAACAAAATATATGAAGTGAAGAGGCTCATGAGAAGACAATGTTACCCTCCTACCACGAGTTTAGATCGACGGTGATAAAATCGAGGTAGTAGACGAGGTATGTATCTGGACTCATTGATGACCGTCGATAACGACACCAGCAGAGAGATACAAAGGCTCATTATGACTGGCAATCCTGCTTACTTTGAAGATCGAACAAAGTTCGCTGAACTACAAAGTTGACCATCTACAAGACATTAGTTACACTGGTAGTTCTATACAGCCACGAAACATGGACATTGCTACCGGAGGACCAACGCGCCCTTAGTGTCTTTGAACGGAATGTGCTGCGTACGATCTACGGTGGAGTACAGATAGAAGACGTTACGTGGAGGAGGCGAATTAACCAAGAATTGCATCAGTTGCTGGGAGAACCTCCCATCGTACACATCGCTAAAATCAGTCAACTACGATAGACTGGGCATGTTGTAAGAATGTCGAACGACAGCCCTGTTAAAATGGTTCTCGACAACGATGGGTACAAGAAGAAGAGTCTCGCAACGAGCAAGGTTGATCGATCATGTAGAAGGCGACCTGCGGACTCTCCGCAGACAGCAAGGCTGACGAGGTATAGCCATGGACCGAATACAATGGAGACAACTTCTGTGTACAGCAGAGGCCACACCGGCCTCACCAAATTGGTAAGGTAAGTAAGGCTAGGTAATATAAGATACTTTTATATACTTGTTAAGCAGTTTTTCATGGAATCAAAATCTCCTATTCAAATTGGAATATGTATTAATAATGCATATGTATTAATATATGCATGATTCAATATAAAGAAAAATGTGTTGGCTCACTTCACTCTGCTTGTTATGCTTTGTTTGTTTCCTTTGCATCTACTCACCCAACTCACCCAGATATAAATAGATGCGCCCGCTGGCCACATGGATTAGGCTAACAACTTCTCTGAAATTTCTAAGGCATTGAAATAAATTTTTAACTAGTTCAACCTGATTTCGTTACACGTTTAGTGAAAATGAAAACTGATCTTTTTTCTACGTTTTGAAAGGTACACCTCGAAGTTAAAAAGGAGATAAAAAAAGTGTTAAGCCAATATTGCATTTTTGCTACCTTATCTTGAGAAAATCGCATTATAAGGAAAAAGCATTTTTTTTCGATCGTAATCCACAAATCATTTAATGAAATGAACAATGAAATGAAAGGTGCCCGAGCTAACCCGCACATCGATTGAGCGGAAACATATTCTTCTGTCTATCGCTTTACCGCTTGGTGACTAATTATTCAATTAGACCCAACTTGTTAATATGATTGAGTGGTAACCACCAGCCAAACACTACACTGCACGCCAAGCTACTTTTTACCGTGCATTATATTCGCCACTTTGACTTCGTGCTGTCAAATTTACGTCAACGGAACGTACTCGTATCTATTGTTGGTGACCCTTAACACGCAACGCGTTGGGTACAAAACCAATGTCAGTGATCGTGGTTTAGCTTAGCAACAAACCGACATGAATGAATATGGACCAATAGGTCTGTGCCACAATCAGGGAAACCGACATGAATCACAACATAAAATGTCTTCATATATCTGTTCAAATCATATTACTAACATCTATCTTCGTGTTCGCTGATATCGTTTATTGAAGACACGAACACGCTTGAGCACTTGAAAGTTCATGTCTGAGCAAATCTGGACACATTTATTAGATCTTGATAAAACGATTCTATAGGTTTTCACAGATGGGATCGCTGCATATTTGAATCGGTCTCTACGGATTCTTGATCAATAGTGAAGCTTTAGTTTCATGTCGGTTTGTCGGTGACTGGATTGTTGTTTCGGCAAACACCACAGCCGAGTATTTCCGATTGTGTCCGATTGCGCAAAACACGCGTGGTTTATTTATTTTATTTCTATCCGTGCCGTGCTTGTTGAACTCAATCAACGTATGCGCCCGTCACCCAACAGCTAAAAAAAACCAATAAGTCAAATTATCAAATTTTTAGAATTATCCGACGAGCATTGCTCTATCCGTGGCAAAAAGGGTGTCCACAGTTAAATTGCATCACTTTCAATAAGCTGTAACATTTTGCCCTTTGGGTTGATTTCAACATTGGGTGTATTGTTTACACTGCGTGCACGCTCGTTCAGATTTACTCTAAATAGAGTAAATGCTACTCTGATTGTAAAACTCTATTATAAAAATAGAGTAACTACAATGAAGCTGTCAAAAAACAAAAACGTGGTTCAGTCGATCAAAAGTTTTCAAGATGAGACGGCTGTATGTTGTAATCAACAATCATTTTGACGTCGAAGTGCCGAATGAATCCATGAATTACAATCAATCCAGCAAATAACAAATTTAAAGTATTTCGACACTTCCGTTTTTAATGGACTGTTGTCGGAACAGTCAACAATTTGATTAAAATAAATTAAAAAATAAAATTAGATACTAAATAATGTTTACTCAAATTCTGTCAAGGGACATAGTTAATCAGAACTGAGTAACTTCATAGCTACTCTAATTAGAGTAGTTACAGTTTAAACAAAACTGAGTCGTTTTCTACTCAGTTTTGTAAAAATACAAAGAAACGTGACTGAGTAATGTTTACTCTAATTTTGACAGGTGACCTAGTTAATCAAAAGTGAGTAACCCTTCAATTACTCTGCTTTTGTAAACAATGGCTTTCGTTGCCATTTTCTCTTGAACAAAAGGTTACAAATACAAATTAAGCACTCTTTTAGAAAGGGAGCTTTATCCTTATCCGCTGATATATTCAATTTGAAGGAATTGTATTCTATATTATTAATTGTAGATAAATTAGCAAAAAACTTCCGATAAATTAGCAGACAAAGTGTTTGTTTACAAAAGCAGACTTGCCCTAATCAAATGTTGGCGCTGAAATGTGTCGTAGTTTCGAAAATGGAGTCGAAAGAACAGCAAGTACACGAGAACATTTTGCACACGCACCTCGACAAGCCACTTCTTTCGCACCGAGCCAGGAAAGATGTTGAAAATTCACCAGTCAAGCCGGGCTCCGTTCATTTAAAGTTCAGAAATCTCCAAACTGCAATGAATAGCAGAATAGGACAGCTAAAACACGTGCGCGTAAGCTGTACACACAAATCTTGACGAAACCACACTGCTGCATCATGGACATCATGGACGTTGAAACACACGTAAATGCGGACTTAAAACAAATTCCCGGCAACCAGGATGTGACTGCAAAAGACAACTTCGATGTTCCAGAGCCTCTCAGTAAAGAGCAAGTGTCAAAGTTCCCAAGAAATTCATGATTTGGCTGGGAATTTGTTCGTGTGGTAAACAGAGCAAGCCTTTAGTGACAACTTGAATTGTAAATGGTCAAGTATACATGAAGGAATACCTGAAAAAACCACTGCTTGCGTTTCTCAAAACACACAACGTTTCTACAATTTTTTAGCCGGACCTAGCCAAAAAACTCCAAGGATGTTCTGGATAGGTACAAGACAAATGGTGTCAATTTCGTGCCCAAGGATCTTAGTCCCGATCGTAACCACTCGGCTCGTGTATTTTTCCCAATCCGGTAACAACTTGACAGCTTTAGAGTAAAGTCAATGTACCCCGATAATCTTGGCTCACTGGTTCTGTCAAATCGAATGAATCCTAGAGCAGATTACCAAATGACCGTTTTTACATCGACTGTTATTTTCAAAGCTGTAGAGCTCATATTCGTACTTGATGAATATAATGCTGACGACATGTTGTATTTTTTCCTAAATGTTAAATGATGGATATTTTCACCATTCTTAGAGAGAATATATGAAAACACACTCGAGACGTACACTCTACGAAATAAACTTTCGACATTCATAAGATTGCATCAGGATTATTTGCCACAGGAAATCTGTATGAATTTCAAAAAATTGCCGTATAAAATATAATAATGATGAAAAAATAAAAATATGGAGCAACCTGGACTAGAACGCCGAACGTTAAGGTTATGGGTCCTGTGACTTGACCACTAGTATATATCATCACTTGGAAACAGGAAAGCTCAAAGGCGTACAAGAACAACTTCGTGTAAAACCATGTATGGATAGTGTAGGATAAGCCGGTTTGTTTAATTTGAAATGAAAGCGTATAAATGATAAAGGCGTCAATCAGTAGATAGCGGAACATCTAAATGAAATGCCTACGATGATGATTCTGATGAGCCTGAATGCCATCACTTTTATGGGGTTATACTAGCTCAGACTGATTGGTATTCTGGGTGTATAGTTGTTGGTGGTGACGCAATCGTCATCCATTTACTCCACAATCGTTTTCAGAGCGGCAAGGCCACTTTCGATGAGGTACCAGACATGTTCTGCATAAATTTTTGTTACGAACGGACTTTCAGCGGGCTTCGATAGTTAGGGCTCCGATCGATTGACAACCAGCAATCTGGTAATTGTCTTTTTCCCAGTAGCCTTAAGCTGCTCGATCTTGAGTCGGCTCTGCAGTGACATGTTCGTTCTCCGATTCATTCAGTGGCCCACCTATATGCACGAAAAGTTTCTCCTTGTGTTAATCCGGTCGAGATGCTTGCACGTTACCGAGATATGTTTTGAAGTTCACCAGCAATTCCGAGTATTTAAGTAGTAGTAGGTTCGCCAGATGGCTTTACTGTCAAATTTACCGGAAAACTCGGTTGACAAAAATAAATCCAATCAGCATTAACCGAACATCGGTTTACTCAAATATTACCGAACACTGTCAAACAAACCGACTTTCGACTTCAGTTACGGAATTCGGTTCTTTTTTGCTGAGCTGGAATGTTGGGTTGAAATTACGAATTTTAGTAATAAAACCAGTTTTGTCAATTACATTGTTTATTGAACCTCATCCTCATATTCTTCATACATTACTAAGCGACGTGCATTTTCCTGTTGTTTTTTTTTTTTTTTCATTTACACCTGAAAAAACGACACAGTAGGAAGAATTTTGACAAAACACATTTAACGCGCACACGGGATATAAAATGGCTGACGATTTTTCAGGTCTTATCAAGTCAGCTAAAATAACCGAGTTTTTCGGTAGACATAGCCGTCGCGAAATTGACTCAAAGAGAATTGTTTGACGTTAAGAATATTCAGCGAAGGCTCGGTTCAGTTTACCGAGTTTTCTCGGTTCTCGCAACAATCAATATGCAACTAGCGATTTGAAATTGGTTCACTGTTGTAGAGCCCCTTGGTCCGAATTACACCTTGAAGCCAGCACCTTGCTATACATATTTGCGCCTTTGTTTTGATTTGCTGTGTTATTTTGACAGAATATTTGAGTGTGTTCGTGTGAGTTCATTATTAGGGGCACATTATTAAGCTTGGGACCGATGTGCTAGTACTGACTGAGCCAAGAAAAAAATCGTTTTTGTATGGGACCTACTGGTCTTAGAGTTAGTCTATGGTTCTCGTGTACCGAACTCTTGAATATCCCTGCTTTACAGTACTGTTCGGTTCATCTTTCATTTTTATCTGTCAAATACATCATATAGTAACCGAAACTCGGGTTTGGTTCTAAAAAGTCACCCAAAAACAGTATATATAAACGATTTATTCGGTTTCATGTTGGTAACCGATGTGGTTCGGTAGAAAATTAAAGGATTTTTCATACATCATACAACAAACCGCTTTTAATTAAAATTTCATTTGAATTTATTATAAGCATTTTAAAACGTTCGTCTTATACTTTAACATAGGAGCTGTCAGATTTATCACCACTCGGTGTCTTCTTCTTTTTTCAACTTGGATTCTTCTATACACGCTAAGATAAGATTACCGAAAATACGGTTTTCATTTTACCGAAAATTAGGTTTTGGTAGCAAAACCTAAAGTATCGGTATAATTTACCGAAACAAAACGTTTGATTTTACTTAATGTTTCAGTAAAGTGGATTTACAGATTTTATCGTTATATTTTACCTAAATTTGGTTAAAAATTCTCTCATTGAGCTGCTAGCAGTTTCGGTAAAAAATACCGTACAAAAATAAGTAATTATTAATGTTTTTCCCGGTTTTCCAGCAATACCGAAATTTCGGTAATCCATGTTTACCGATAATTTCAGTATGTGCACTTTTGTGCGATTTTCGGTATTTCTTACCGAAATTTCCGTTTTCTTGTCTTAGCGTGTATATAAATGATTTATTCGGTTTCTCATTGGTAACCGATATGGTTCGGTAGAAAATTGAACCGAGTTCGGTGTTATTTTGTAGGTGTGTGGTCTTCGATTTTCAGTGGCTCTTCACGCTAAGATGAGAAAACCTAAAATTAGGTATTTATTTTACCTAAAATTAGGTATTGTTGACAATACCTAAAATATCGATAAAATTAAACGATAATAAACAGTAATTTTTACTGACAATTCGGTAATGTTCACTTTCAAATATTATACGTTATTATTTACCTAATATTGAATAAATTTTACTTGGCTGAAGCAAAGCGGCCGCTATATTTTCCGAAGTGAAAAAGTAATTAATTTTCTTATTAATCACTCCATTTATAGGAATCTCATTTCCAAATCATTGAAGCAATAACTTTTGCATTCTCTTTTTTATTCTAGCACCGACGGATCCTCGTGGGCCAACAAAAATTTGGTACAGAACGGTGCAATTTGGCATCAACATTGCACACAAAAAAGAAATATTGTTTTATTAAAAGCTTAGCACTTTACTTCTGAAAAGAGTTTATTTTTCATTAAATTAAAAGTAAAATCATCTACTGCGAAAGATTTGTGTTTGAATTGAAAGTATATTTTTTTGGTTCAGTGTGTAAATTTAAAAGTATGTTCTTTTACCATGAAAATTGTAGAACTGTCAAATCCACCAACACAAACGAAGTCGTCGTATGGATTTTTTCTCTATACTGTCAAATAATACATAAGCTCCTCATTTAAAATGTTCCTCGCCCCAAGGAATCGCTCATCAGGAAAGTTCACAAACGTTCGGTGTTATTAAATTCCGAACGGACCATGCAAACGGAATAGGCCATATAATAATAGGCACTGATAATAATCCCATTTTTTTTGCAGCGGTGCCACAAGCGACGACGAGCGGCAACAGACGCTAGAGCTGGCTCAGGGGAATTCGGAAGATATGGGGAAAATGTTTCGACTTGCATCTTTCGGGATGGAAACATTAGCGATTGAATGACGCCAACCTCCGGTCTTTATGAAACTTTTAATAATTCATTTAAAAATTAAAACCTTTTTATGTGAAAACCATTTTTCTTTCAATCGAAACAGCATACATTTATTTTGATTGCACAATACTTTCTAGTTGAAAGTTCATTTTCAAATAAAAATTTCATTTTGAAATATGCAACGGAGTGGATTTGACAGTTCTACAATTCATCTGAAAAGAAAACTTTTTATGTTAAAAGTTTTTTTACAGCATACTTTTATTTAAATTGCGCGACACTTTCTGGATGAAAGTTTATTCTGGAATAAAAATAATTGGCTTTTATTTTCAACGATGCCACGGTTTCGATTTGACAGCTCCACAATTTGTTTTAAAAATTTCAACTTTTAAATGTAGAGCAGCAAAATTTTGAATTGACGGTTTGAAGGTTGGTTTTGAAAGTAAACCGCTTTCTACGAAAAAGAACCAACGCAACTTTTCAATTTTGGCAATGTTTTTTTTTTAATTTCAATAATCATTATTCTTTGTGTGTGGGTCGATGCAGAAAAAACATCTCTGTAGTGGAGGAATCTTGGAACGTAATGCAAAAGTGAGGTTAAACGTCGTCGATGGCGTTTTTGCATAATTATTTTTTGAGCTTTTTAAGCAAAGTAATTGGAGATTAAAAGGGCGGAAAATTGTCGATAATGACTAAACTGACCAATTCCATACAGTTTAAAAATAGCCAGAAAGTTATTATCAATTTCAGTTCTAGATACTTCGATGTTTAACCTCACTTAAGCTTTACTTGGATTCATCCGTTATCTCTATTTCTCCTTTTTCTTAATACAAAATAAAATCTGTCTGTTTATTTCTCCTTGAGTGCAAAATTGGTTAAACTAATCCGAATAGATACATTTTTAGATTGCATGTCTTTTTTGAAGCATTCTGTAAAATTAAACTACGAAAAAATACCCAATTTTGAGTAGAAAATAACGATAAACAATCAGTAATATTTAACGTTTATCTTCCTTTAATACTATTACCCAATATTAGGTAATCTGTGTTAACACATAATTTAGGTACACAGAAAAAATTCTTGTAGTAAAAACTACCATTTCAACCGATTATGCCTATCTTTAAAACTACCATAAAATTTCAGTCCAATTTACTACGTTTATGGTAAAACCTTCAACATTTGTGGTATATTTGACAGACCTCATATTGATATCAACCGCACCATGGTTGATCTAATCGCAGGCATGGTAAAATCAAACGCTTTTATTGTCAGCAGAAAATTGTTGGTGATTGCGCCTAATTTAACCCTCGAAATAGTAGTTTCTACTGCGACTTTTTTTTGCGTGTATGTGCACTTTTGAGCGATTATCGGTACTTTTTAACGATCTTTAGGTATTCTGATCTTAGCGTGTTCGGAATTGACAATATTGAGGTTATGTTTCCTGTGAATCTATGCGTTGATTCCTAAATAGTTCATATACATATTTTACATAATGAATCACATACTTAACAGTTTCCCTTAGAGGTTAGTGGTGGTTTAGTGGTGTTATGACTATTATGAACAAAATAAAAACTTAAATCTATAAAGAAATTCGTATTCCATAAATCAACTTCACATGTTACTGCAGCACGACGTTTGCCAGAAAAATTCTGTCTTCTTCTTATTTCTATTTTCGATCGAGGGAGCGGACTGAATACTCACTATCAGTGTGCCCAGCAAGTTCGGCAGATCTATTAATATAAAACAGAACGCAAAGCTTATGATCTGACTTAACTTCTATGAAATGTATATGGTGTTGGAATAAACGTTATACTAGATTTCCTAATTTCATTAGAAAATGACAATTGATCTTTATTCTAAGATTTATAAAGTTTATCTTATTATTATCATAAGGTTGTTTTGAAGATTGTTATGAAACATCGGCAACCAATCAACACTTGCTCGTGCAGCTTTTCTGGGAAAAACTGAGATGGTGCTATTTTGCTTATTATAACGTACTTATATTTAATAATATAAAAAAGCTATTGTGTATCAAAATTAAAATATAAAAGTATGATTTCATCTTTGATACAGATTACAAAAATTAACTTATTTGTATACCCAGTGGATATTTTGCCATGCTACAAAACGAAAAAAAGGATCCGTAGCCCACACAAAACACTTAAAACTTTCAAGAAATTCGTTCGCGTTCCGTTGACGTAAATTTGACAGAAAACCTATGGGAAAACTGGCACTGTGGACCAGCCAATAGAAGCGCACATTCTGGGTATTTCGACTTAGGATGACTTGTGTCACTCCTCTTCACTGCTAAAAAAGCAATGATAATATCTATGTCTCCGACACTTGCATTTTTGCAATGCGATCAACAAATGATAGCTACATTTATCCACACATACCATCAATGTGTACACATAATCACTATGTGTGGCCACACATAATTTTTATTTGCCACATAAACTTCAGGTGTTTTTCTCAGAGGGTTTTGTTTATGTGTGAACACATCAGTCTTATGTGGAATTTTCTATGGATTTTTGGCAATAAATGTGTGTGGATTATTTCCCGTGTTACTATTGCAATTTAGCATGAAATATTTCATTAACGAAAGATTTTGAGCGGTATGTTAGATTGCTGTTTAAAAATAAATTTGGCAGCACGGTTCTTGGATCAGAAAATCGCTGTCATTTTTTACAGCAACACCCGAATACCATTATTGCATTTCTTCAATACGTACACGCACTTTTCGTAGCATGCGGAAGTAATAATTTGTATTTTGAAGTTCAATTTCATTAAACAATTTTCAACAAAATGACTGATTCGGACGAGAAAAAGTCATTGAATTTCCATCATATGGAGCTCGATGACAGAATACTAAAAGTAGGTTGAAAATGAAGTTAAATTTATTTTGTGCGCATTAAGTGTTTAACATAACCTCACCCGTTTGTTTATAATGTTATAGGGAATTGCAAAGCTGGGCTGGCTGTGTCCAACATTGATACAGGAAAAAGCTATTCCGTTGTTATTGGAAGGGAAAGACGTTCTAGTGCGTGCTCGAACGGGATCGGGTAAAACGGCCGCATTCTCAATACCAATCATACAAAAAATACTTAATCAAAAACAAGATGCAAAAGAACAACAGACGTCGGTAGTAATTTTGGCTCCTAGTAAGGATCTCTGTCATCAGATAGCAAAAGTTATTGAGGAACTAACAATTAAATGCGGACGTTTGGTCCGATGCGTAGATTTGTCGACTAAAGTCGATAAGGCAGCCCTCAAGCATATGCTTGCGGAACGTCCAGATATAGTGGTATCAACTCCGGCCAAACTAGTTGCTCAACTTCAGGAAAGAAATATTTGCGTGAAAGATACCTTAAAGACTCTGGTAGTAGACGAAGCAGACCTGATGTTTTCATTTGGATTTGAAAACGATTTAAAAGCAGTTCTGGATTTCTTCCCTAGCGTACATCAATCAATATTGGCCTCTGCCACACTTGAAAAGGATGTACTTGAACTAAAGAAAATTATTCTACACAATCCGGTGATTTTAAGACTTGAGGAACCAGAGATGGCTCCCACAACGCAGTTGTCTCACTATCACATTTTGGCGGAAGAAGTTGAAAAAGCTGCCGTGCTATACACACTATTCAAACTTCAGCTCGTCAAAGGAAAAAGCATTGTTTTTGTAGACTCCATTGACCGATGCTACAGGTTAGTCAACTAAAACTTATCACATTTATTATATCACTTATCAAAGGATGAATAATGATCAAACATTTTTGTTTGATACGGCATTGAATGTCTCGACATTCATTGGCCGGCGCATGATAACAGACTAATCTTCTCTCTGACATTTGTTTGAAACCATCTTGAAATTAAGCACTATATTGCCGTCGATCTCAAGTATTTTTCATTATTTATAGGCTGAAACTTTTCCTTGAGCAATTCAGTATAAGGTCATGCATATTGAATTCAGAACTTCCAGCAAAAATACGATGTCACACTGTGAACCAATTCAATCAGGTTTGTTAACTTTTTTAAATTCGTCAATTTATTTTGAACTGTATCTATACTTAATATGTTTTCATGACATCTATAATACAATCTAACATCCTTTGAAAAATCCTTAGGGCCTTTACGACATTATTATCGCCTCTGACGAACTGCACGTGTTGGACCCATCGGTTAGCGAGAAAAAGAAAGACAAGAAGAAAATGATCAAGCGAATATCCAAACAAGTAGAGTCCGAAGCTGGTGTGTCTCGGGGAATCGATTTCCAGTTTGTATCCAACGTGATCAACTTTGACTTCCCGAAAGATATCAATGCTTATATACATAGAGCGGGAAGAACTGCCCGTGGCAATAACGCCGGAAGTGTATTGTCTTTGGTTTCTGCAGGAGAGAGGGAAGTCATGGATGCTGTTGAAGATCATTTGAATCCTGGTCATCTGGAGAGTGATAAAGTGTTAAAGTGAGTACTGTTATATTCGATGACTTGGGTTTACTAAATAGTTTCTCCGCTTCAACTTTAGGAGCTACCAATTCAAAATGGATGAAGTCGAACCTTTCCGCTATAGAGCTCGAGATGCTTGGAGAGCTGTTACTAAATTTTCGATTCGAGAAGCCAGAATAAAAGAAATTAAAACAGAAATGTTCAACTCGGAGAAGCTCAAGGTGCATTCACAAACATACAGGTTATCCTTTTTAAACTTATCTGCTTACGTTGTAAAATTATTTTTCAGAGCTTTTTTGAAGAGAACCCTCACGATTTACAAGCATTGCGGCACGATCGCACCCTACATACAGTTAAGGTCCAGGAACACCTCGGCGACGTACCAGAATACATAGTTCCAGATTCGTTGAAGCACGTGACAGGAATCATAACCCGTCGAAAGAAGAGCTTCGTACCGAAGAAGCGTAAAGCTGACGACAAAGCTAACAATCCTTTGATGATGGAAGGAATTGATTACGGAAAGCAACGGCGTGTTTAAAATATAGTGCATTTGTTATCACTTAAGTTTATTTATTGATACATGTTTGAACATTCCTAATCAATCCTAAACAAATCTACTAGCGATACCGAGCAGTTTGGTATAGTCCGCACCTTTTGCTTGAGTTTTCTCCTTAAGAATCGTTCTCAGAATTGTCGGAATCGGAACATGAATCCTTGTTCCTAGAGGCGTACCATTATCATCAATTAGAACAATGTTATTGCTGTCGAATTTGGGGATCTTAGGTTGTTGTTTCTGTCGGCATCCAACGAGGATGGCCTTTTTCTTCTGTCCTTTAATCGCTACCAGTACTTTGTCTCCAACTTTGGCCACCATTTGTTTGTTGTAGACATGAATACACTTAGGAGGCTTGCCCTCAGCCATAGCTCGTTTGCCGATTTCACTGTTGTCCACTACTCGGAGCCGGGCCAACTTTCGAATTTCTAAGCAAGCAGCACTTGTTTGAAATTGATTTTTAGTTACATAACAAACCGCCGGTATACAGTCGAATTGAAGTATTTTCTTCAGGAACATCCTTAAAAAAGAGATAATTTTACTTAAGCATGAACAGGCATGGGTATACGCACTGTCTGCCACATACCTGACTTAGGAATTATGAAAATTATTTTCCAAATAATTTCGCACGTTTCTTGAACTAGCGCTTTGTTTTTGTTCTGGATACCGAAGTAAAAAATCAGTAATATGGTTTCAGTTGAAAATCGAATTTAACGACTAGCGACAATCGATTTTACTCTCGTTCTGTACGTGAAACCTAATGTCGGAAGTAGTGCGCTGTACGGCGCATCTGATGCGCCATAGAGCGCACTACTTCCGACATTACACGGAGGAATCAAAGTACCCACAAATGGGTGTTTTTTCACCCACCTTGGAAATAAGTGGACTAACCCACAAGGTGGGTAAAAGTGTTTTACCCATAAGTGGGAACAAGGTCTGTACGTCAAAATGGATGTTTACTTTTCACCCATCTTCTCGAAGCCAGATAATTTTTTTGATGGGTTAAAAGTCTAATCAAAGTCGATTAAAAACTATTTTCAAAAATTGTTAAGAAAAATGTTAAGAAATTAAGAAGTAGGTTAGCGCATTGTATTTGATGATGTTATAATGTTATGTTAAGCAATAAAACATGTTGTAAAAAATTAACATTTATAATTTACGCGTTTACAGAAACGCTTTCCTTATTTGGAAAACCACTTTCCTTCCAGCTTTCTGAAATATTCTGAGTCCAGTTTATCCCTTGGCACATCCATGCTTGAAGTCGTTATCCCGAATCCAGAGCTGGAAATAGAATTAAACACTAAAGTGAGGGGCAACGGTGTAAAATTTATACCTACTTGTACTTCTGACAAACTCTGAAGAATTTAGAATTTTTACGAAGTAAATTTTCACCCATATAAGAGTGAAAAACACCCACCTCTGGAACTTCATGAAGCTGTTTCAAGGTGGGTACTTTTAACTCACATTATATTTTGTTAAATCACCCATCTTTTTGACAGCTTCATATAGCTGCCAAAGGTGAGTGATTTTAATACATAAAATGTGTAATCTCAAATCTCCGTGTAGGTATAACGTACAGAATGAGAGTAAAATCGATTGTCGCTACACGGTAATTCTGAGGTAGTCATTTTTTGACTACATTCTATGCATTTCAATGAACATCCTCCATACGTCAAAAAATGCCTACTTTTCAATCCCAATAAATGAATACTTTTAAGTCTTCTTTTCAATCCAGTGTGACAGAAAAAATGCATTAAAACAAGGCTATTATCAAAGTGGAAACATCCATTTGTTCTAGTTGATTGATTTTGCCGAAAAAAAGTGAAAATAAATAGAATGGGTTCTTGCAAGCCATACCTGAATCCAGTACCATGGACAGGCTACGAGGCGCTTATTAGATCATTTAGATTGATCTACAACTATTGATACTATGACCGTCGTTTTTTCGGAAATGAAAACTTTCTCTTCTAAATCATCAATCCCGGCAAGAAGAAACATGTTCTTACATGGTGTATTTTATTTGCATGTGTGAGTTTTTGAGATAAATTGATACGGAATGTTTTTTTATTAGAAGAAGATAAAAGCATATCCTTACTTTTGAGACAGTGGCGCTAATTTTCTTATCTCATCTTCATTTCATAAAGTGACTAGTTCCTAAACACAATCATTGAAAAAATGCATAGTTTCTAATCTCTTTCACATGCTGCAAAATGCTTAGAATTTATTCACTCTTTGACGTATAACCTTTTTAGTCATTTTTGCATAAAACCTTTTTAGACATTTTATGCATAATTCCAGTCTTCAAGCAAAGTGCCTACTTTGAAGTCATAATTGCATACTTCAGATTAACCGTGTAGTCGATAAATTCGGTTTTCAAATGAAACCATAATAGTAACGTCAAATGAGATCTGTAAGATATTATCACTGTCAATTTAATTAACTCAAATGAAGATATACACGCAAAAGAAATCCACTAAAGCCATATCGAGGGTTGAATTAAATCGACAAACCATTCCGAGGGTTCAATTAAATCCATTTCGAGGGTTCAATTAAATCGACAAAGATTTTTCATTAGGGCTTAACTGACAAACGTAAGCAATGGCTTCTTCCGTTGATTTCTCGATGCATAAAGTCTTCCCATGTAAGCCTCCAATTTGTTCGGGTAGGTGAATTTTTCCCCTTCGAAATAGAGGGTTTTAATTTTAAAAAAAACATGCTTTTTTCCATCTGTATCGATGATGGGTGCTATTCCTAGCACAAAAATAATGTTTTATAAATCTCAACTATTTTTTCTCGATTTTTAAACAAGAAAAATCTAATCATTTTTATTTTCACAAACCGACATGCAGTTTCACAAAGTGACATTTACTTTCAGTAACAGGGAGCTCCCGGCACTTAACTATCAGTCACAGGGGCTCTCATTATGACATAAATGTCAACTCAGCGCCAACATTAGATTAGGGTGAATCTGCTTTTGTAAACAATGGCTTTCGTTGTCATTTTCTCTTGAACAAAAGGTCACAAATACAAATTAAGCTTCTTTAAGAAAAAGAAGCTTTATCTGTATCCCCTGATATATTCAATTTGAAGGAATTATGCTCTAATTCCGATATATTAGCAGACGAAGTGTTTGTTTACAAAAGCAGATTCGCCCTAATCAGCGCTGAACTTATGTATGCTATAAATCAATGGTTGGTTCGTTAGTTTAGGTAGTCTGTTTTTTGTAGCGTGTTTCATGGTGAAATAGGATGATGTTGTCTTGCAATCAAAATGTTTTCATAATATTTTGAAATTGTTTTTTCAATAGTTACGCTCGTCAAAATTAAAAAATAAATTAACTGCCGGTATATTATTATATTTGCTATCGAACAATGTTATAATCCACATACCCCTATAATACCCTATTACTGTGGTGGATTGATTAGGCAAGTTTTCAATGAAGAGAAATTCGCGGAAAAGCCATTGTTTACGTTCTATTGTAAATCTTTGTCAAAATATCAACATGAAGTCAGTCAAAATATCACAAACGTTGAAGGTAGAGTCCTTCCACAAGTAACCACGAGGCTGTAATAGCATGCATATATAGGGCATATGCATTACGTCTAGTGCATTACGTAAAGCTGAAAAGAGCCCCACTAAGATCGATCTAATGCTATATCTTTTGTAATGCCATAAGACATTGCTAAAGTAGCATTATTGCATTGGTAATGCATCACTACATTCTTAAGCTAATCTTACGCTTCATTACTCGACAACTGTTGAATTGATGCGATCCCGCATTACCGATGTTGGTTTTGGGTTGAATAAGTGCAATCATATAATGCTTGTGGTTACTTGGGTACTGAATAAGGACATTTTCAGCAAAATAAAAATAATTCCCTTATTTTGCAGTTTTGGATTTTTCTTCCATCATACAACAAACCGCTTTTAATTAAAATTTCATTTGAATTTATTGCGCTTTTTGCACATTATAAGGGAATGGTCCATTAATTATGTCACGCAGTAGTTTTTGGGAAAACGTGACGATCCATACAAAAAAATTTGAAGGTCCATACAAAAAAAACGTGACAAGGGGGGGGATTACAAAAAGTCATTTTTTGCGTGACGTAATTAATGGACGTTCCCTAAGAGAAGCGTGAGATTTTTTTTTTGTCACAGTGATTTTTTTATCACACTCAACATTGTCACAAAATTTGCATTTACTGTTGTTTGAGTTTAGCATGCCCACTGCTCGGTAAAATGTTAAAGCGATTGTCTCGACAACATAAACAAATGTATCGAGGAAAGTTTATGTTTAACCGCTGGATATTTTTTTGGTTCCGACAGCAAATCCGTATAGTTCCAGTCATTCAAGTGGACCAAGTAAATGGTATATGTTGTACACGATGAACACCGAGCTGGTAAAATATCATCGGTAACAGGCGTGTATGCTGCAGAAAAACATTAAAATGTTGAACTTTCTGATTTTCAAAACGGAAAACTTTGCCGGCAGCAGGAGTGGAGTTCCCTGGCGAGTAACCTGTTATTCCAACTATCGGTAAGTGTTGTCTGATATGAGTTTATGATTTATATTAGATAATGATTAATCGGGACTGTTTTTCAGCAAATTCTCACCGAATCGAAATCCACCAGACTGATGATTCAGTACGCGATTAAACGAAGGCAGCAGGGCAATGTAATGACAACCGGTTTTGGAGAAACTGTTATCCGGCGTATAGTGCTAAGATATGATTCTGATTTGTGTATTTTGTTGGCTGACACGACGAACCTTTGACTCATCGCATCAACAGATGTGCTGGTAATTTCTTCCTCGTAAAAGGTGCTGGTTCGCCTGTAGGTTTGTTATATGCTGCTATTTAATTAGAACTCCGGCCACTCCATGCTGGTTGAGCGACAGCATCAGCCTCATCACACTGGAAAACAACCTCCTGCTTTAAGAATTTGTTAGCAACCAGCCAACACTGGTGTATAAATTCCTCTGCGTTATCGTCAGCTACTTTCCATTTTCTCACTTCTTTTCCGGAAGAATGGCCTTTGAAATGACGAACAGACACCGACAGCCATCAGTTATAGTTGCCATTCGGTAGTTTTTGTTGAGAAAACCCACTGGAAGAAGCAGTTGTGGGTCTTCTGTGTCATCATCCGTGGTTGGATCAGCATCATAATTGATGTCCAGCGGAAGTGGATTCGAATCGTCATCATACTCTTCTTCCGTATCCCTTTCCGTGTCCATCACAAATTTCTCCTCCGTGTGCGTACTGGTGCCCGACTCCGATGCTGGATATTTCTGACGGCGTTTTTTTCTCGTGGGTTCGGAATTTGGTTCGAAACATTTTTTTGAAGCCTTTTTGTGTGCTGTTCTGTTACATTGTTTGGTATTACATTTAAACAAATAATAATCATAAATAGGTCATGTAAATGTCATGTTTGCACGCTAAATGCAAACATAACTGTCAATGCAAATTTTGGGGAAAAGCTGAGTGCGAAAAAAATACACTTCAAGCACAATCTTCACAAATGTCTAGGAATTCGTGAAACTTGCATACATCAAGAAGTTTATTTTTCAGATAAATGGTATACTTTTCAACACAAAAGCGCAGCATGGAAGCAATTACAAAATAAACGTTCAAGATGAAATTGTCGTGCGATTAAAATAAAAATATGATGAAGTTTGCAGAAGCAGATAATTTCTCATCTCCATGCGAAGCGCTAGGAGTGGACAGTAATTTTATTGCTAGAACGTATAGACATGAAGAGAAAGTGTATTGATAGTTCCGTATAGGGCAACGGCAGGCTTTGAAATTGAAAGATGCAAGATTGAAAACGAGCGGAGGGCATTTGAACGGTACACACTTAGAAAATTTTACAGTATTCGGTAATTTTTTACCGAACTTTCAACAGCTGAACGTTCGGTAATCTGTTCGGTAATTAAATCAATTACCGAACGTTCGGTACTCGATTTTTTTGATGAACTGTCAAAAAATACCGTACAGTTCAGTAATGGGAGATTTGATGATCTGTCAAAAACTACCGTACAGTTCGGTAATTTGTGTAGTCTGGTACCGAACCATTACGGTATTATTTTTTTTGTTTTTATCGTTAAACACCAAAATTTGCGGATGTTGTTTTATTAAACAATGCTATATTTGCTGTTATTTGTTTAATCTAATAATTAATATTTATATATCTTAATTAAAAGCTAAAATTCAAATTAAATACTAAAACCGGTATTAAAATATTTTCAAAAAAAGAACAAGGCAATGCATGCAAAAAATTCGTTCCCGTTGTACCACGGACTAATTACGGACATCGGACGGACGATTTATGCATGACGCACCTAGTCAAAATTTTCAGTGTATCAAGTTCCATATATACTAGATTATCATTACCAGAGCAGTACTAGAAAATACAGCAACACTTCCTTTTTCCAACTTCGGCAACACTGTTTTCTTGTCAAAACAAAGTCAACAAAGTCGATCTCGAGGTCACAGCTCCTGCCCGAAAAGTTTGGATCGCAATACGATAAAAGACGTCTTCGACTGGGCAGCTCCAAAGTTTTTACTGACAGTTTCCAACAAATTCCGAATCCTCGAAGTTCCGGTGGAATGTGCCGGAGGATCGTCGATTTGTTCAATGGTCAATTGTACAGATTGAATCCTATTGATTGTAGGAGCTCGATCCCTTCTTTAGAAGCCACTTCACCACAGTAGCTGCTATTGAATAGGTCTATTCACCGTCGGAAGCAAGTTGCTGGAGGTAATTGGTCCCACCATCAAGGCAACGAGTTCAACGAGACCCGGTATCAGTGAGACACGAAGCCGATACGTTAATCAGTTTGTTAATACAGGTACGTAACTTTAATCAGTTTATTAACCCAGGTACTTTTCTTGTTACAGAGCACTAAAGTCAAGTGTCTGTCTATCTCGGTTCCGTTTGCGTGCAACATCCTGTACATAGAGCACATGAGTCGCGAGCAGAGCAGACTACGCCTTCGAGTATAAGTTGTTCAACATGGGCTAGGGCTACACAAACGACTGACCTACATTGGAACCTGTTGGTTGGTTGTTCTTCATCGCCTTTGCATGTTCTCTGGACAGTAACCTCTATTCATCCTTAGCGCAAACAAAGCCACGCAGAAAATGTCCGTTTGGTAAGTACTGCCACTAAATTTACGATTCAAAATTAAAATAATGCAATATTTCAGTGAAACCCCATTCAAACGGCTTTCCCTGGCATAAACAATGTCATGTTTAGCAGTTGAACTAAACTGGGCTGCTTCTTCGACATCAATCAGTACAACACCCGGTGGTTCTATAATGCGTGGAATTACTCCACCGCTGGCCGGTAGTAAAACACCACCGCTTAACTTCCAGCTGAACCAACACCAATAAGTACGACAAAATCAACAACAACAACATCATCATCAGCATAGTCATCATCATAACCATCACCATAGGCCAGCATCGATATTTGTCACCTTTACCATCGTTTACCATGGGTTCTCTTGCGGCTGGATCGACTATCGGCTCGGTGATGAGCCAACAACAGCACTAATAAGGATGGTTGAATCGCAGCTTTAGACCGTAGATCATCCGCATCGACACCGACACCATCACTCACTGCTGGAACTTCGAATAAGAATCGGAATATACTTGGAATATAATAGTAATGATAGGAGTAATAACTATTGAACGAGTGATCAGCTCAGTAAATTAGCAGATAGGTAACATTTAAGCAGACATAAATGATATACACATTAATCATCAAATCAGAAATGGTGCTCAATTTCGATTTCAGTTTTTTAGGTATTCGGCAACAGAATGTTTTTGAGTTTTTAATAGGTTTTTTGTTTGCTTGTGGCCTTAGGTTGTAAGGAAATGTGTTAGCAAAGTAAGTTCAACTTGCGAGACAAACCTAATGATGCGATTATAAGTTTTTTTTGTAAAACAAAATATAACGTTCAGACTACCTTTTCCTCTCTAGAAAAGTATATACATGAAGATTTCTATGAGAATATTTTGGTTTACCCTTAAAAACAAATGGTTGAGAAAGAGTTTTGTAATTAATGAAACTATTTGAATGTTATCAACATTATTAAGTTATACAAATACTATGGAGGTACCTCTTAACGAGACCCACACCAATTGTTTATTTCATACATAAGAGTTTCTCCTTTATTCATTCGGCAATACATTCAACTCAGAATATTTCATTTAATTGCCATGACATCCGAAGGACAAACTAAACGAATTTTCATCGAAATGGTCCAGTAGATCGTCCGATGGTTCCTCTTTCATCTCTAGTAACTATATATCGTATGGTATGCCGATATTGTTATGTATTTTTGCAGTGCCTCGTAGTTCAAAGTTGGATCATTCTCCTTGTCCATGATGGCGAAAATCTCCCTCTTGATGCCCTTGTAGTACACTGCATATGGTAGGGTGTGATAACCTGGTCGTCCTCTGGAGGCAAGGTAGGTCATTCTGGTCAATTTAAAATCTTCAAAAGATTTCAAGTGTTTATATTTTCATCGCCAATGACTACTTAAAGGAATTGCGTACCAAAATCGACACCGCATGGCGTAGGAATCTACTGTTCTACGTAAGCATTGTCGAAAAGCGCCACCAAACGGCTCGACTCTACGTGAGCAACGGTTTGCTAGTGTGAAATGGAAATGGTGCCACATGAAAGGTCAATATCTAGAAGTGTTTCCAGAAGCAGCTCATTTCCATCTACATCATAAAAATGCTTCATGCGTAACCGAGCATCGACAACGTTGTTTAGGTTGTTGTCGGGGATCGACAGCTTTCACGATAATAACTGTTTTCGGTTGCAGTATGCAAAATCTAATATAAGGACGCTTAATAATGGATTCAGATGAATTGAAAACATCGTTTAATCATTAAATGAATCTTTACTTAGTTACTGTCACCGCCGCAGCTGATTCGGCAACACTGCCGATTGTAGAAGCCCTGCAAGAATGAGAATGTGCCAGCCGGTAGTAACTTGGAGAGCTGTCAGAAGCGAAGAAAAGAAAACGTGTTGAATACTTTGTTCACGAAAATAGTTGAAAGTCATTTAGTTTATTTTACCCTGCATTTAAACAAGAAATTTATTAAACAATCATTCCTTTGGCGTCGAGGAACAGAATTGTAACCAACTTAACCTCGTTCTCTGGAGGCCTACGGAGTGGATAAGGCCCACTGTTTTGTAAGATTATTTCTGATAAAATTAATGTGTACTGACTCAATATTTTAATATTTTAGCTTTGAAGCATAAAATATAGCTATCAAATACCAGTGGATAACTTTTCTTTGGTCTCCGGTGACATTCTTCAAAGAAAACAACAATGCCAAAACAGATTCGAACTACTATTCCGGATGAAAGTAACTGTGTGGCTTGCGAAAGACCGGATGATGCGGATAATTTGGTCCAGTGCGACGCTTGCAATTCCTGGTGGCACTTCTCTTGTGCCAAGGTCACGGATTCTATCAGCGATCGATCGTGGACCTGCATCCAATGTGCAAGTCGTGCAAGTGATGGCAGTATGTCCTTTAAAAGTGGAGTATCCGGGCGAAGCGGCTCTCTTCTGGCGGAAAGTATGGCTCGATTGAAGGAACGGCAAGAAATGGAAAAAAGGCGATTGGAGTTAGATCTGCAGAAAAGATTCCTGGATGAACAGCAAAGGCTGTTAGATGCGACGGTGGAAGCACAAACGGAAAGTATCAAGAGTCGTGTTAGCCGACACGATACCTTCAAAAGAGTGGACGAATGGGTACGGTGTAATGTGGAACAGGAAGAAGGCGCGGTAGGCGGAATGAAACCACTAGCAACCTCTCAGATCCATCAGCTACAGTCAGTGCCAAATATTTCCCGTGATGATAAAGAAGCCTCAAAACGTAAACAGGGTCAACGCGAGCAGCGTCAGCAGAAACAGAAACAAGCCGAGAAGCTGCTACAGGAGCTGCAGAGCCAATTGGAGGAGTGTAAGCAGCAATTAGCTCGAATTCAATTACCGACTCGGAGTGAATGTGATGTCACGGAAAATGAACTGCCGCTGCGATCGCTTGGTGCGATTCAAAAACCCGCACAATGAATTCCGAACAGGATTGGCGTATCGGTACCGATCCGATAGAGTATCCGACCAGTAGCAAGCAGCAGCGTGACGATCACGCGCACCCCAGTGGCAGTGCAAACCTGCAGCAGCGCAATGAGAGCGTACGTCTTGATTTTAGTTTGGGCAGCAATGAGCAGCAGCGCAACGAACGCGCGCGTTTCAATTTCGGTACAAATGAGCAGCAGCGTGAGCCGTACGTAATTCAAGATAAGCTGAATCCACATGGACCTTTCGTCCAGTCGAATACGCAGAACTATCAAACCCCGGCATCCAAGGACCATCCCACCAGCAGCTTACAGCGCGGCAGTCGCTGGCTCGGGACCTTCCGACATTCTCTGGCGATCCGTCGGAGTGGCCCATGTTTATTTCTAACTACACCTACACCAGTGCAGCATGTGGTTACACGGATTGGGAAAATATGCTCCGGCTCCAACGCTGCTTGAAAGGACAGGCACTTGAAATGGTACGCAACCGACTGGTTTTGCCGGCAGCAGTTCCGAACGTCATCGAGACACTTCGAATGCGTTATGGCCGACCGGAGGTGCTGATAAATACATTACTTCAAAAGGTGCGAATGATTCCGATTCCTAAAGCAGACAAACTGGAGGGACTCATCGAGTACGGGATAGCAGTACAAGCACTGTGCGAGCATATTGAGGCGGCTAACGAACACGCACATCTCTCTAACCCTACGCTGCTCCAGGAGTTAGTGAACAAGTTGCCGGCTGATCAGAAGATGTTGTGGGCTGGATATAAACGAGATATTCCACCTGCATCTGTCAATCTGAGAACATTTGGTAACTATATGGCGGGCATAGTTCAGGACGCATCCAGTGTGGTGTTGTTTGAGCCAGAGAGTGGAAAAGATTCCAGTAGGGAGAAAGTGAAACCGAAAGGTTTTGTAAATTCACATACTCCGGAAACGACAGAGAAAACTCCTGCACCCAAGCAGTTCAAGTGTCTTTGTTGTAGTGAGGTGGATCACTATTTGCGTGACTGTGAAACGTTTAAGAGCTTCGACGTTGATGAGCGCTGGCGAAAGATTCGTGAACTGAGACTTTGTCAGAACTGCCTCTTCGGACACGGAAGACGTACGTGTCGAAGCAATAGTCGATGCAATACCGATGGATGTCAATTTCGCCATCATCCGCTTCTTCATTCCGCTAAGAAGCCTGACACTCCGCCTCCGATTGTTGCTGAGAGCCACGCTCATCGGTTTCTTGATTCTAACCTCCTCTTCCGTGTCATTCCAGTCACACTCTACAGCAAATCGGGCTCGGTTGATGTTTTCGCCTTTATCGACGAAGGATCCTCCATTACTCTAGTGGAAAGCGAACTGATCTCACAACTGGGAGTGAATGGTAATCCAGAACCCCTCTGTCTCCACTGGACAGGAAATACATCGCGCAACGAGAAGAATTCGCAGAAGGTATCACTCGAGATTTCTGGTTTGGGAAAAAATAAGCGCTATACGATTTCGGAGGCTCGAACTGTCGATCGGCTGAACCTGCCTGCACAGAATTTCAACTTCGAGGAAGCGGTGAAACGATATGCATATCTGAAGCAAGTTCCTGTACACGGGTATCAAGATGTTAGTCCCAAGCTCCTGATTGGGATTGATAATCTGCGGCTCACCCTACCCTTAAAAGTGAAGGAAGGTGATGGATCCGGTCCAGTCGCTGTGAAAACAAGACTTGGCTGGTGTGTTTATGGACAACAGCGTGATTCTTCAAACGATGCTTACAGCTTTCACGTGTGCGAGTGTACCACCAACTGCAACATACACGAAGAACTGAAACAGTATTTCTACGCGGAAGAAGTGAGCGTGGCACAGTCGAAACCAATCTTGTCAAAGGAAGAGCAGCGTGCGTGGCATCTTTTGGAGAGTACAACCAAGCGCATTGGAAATCGGTTCGAGACTGGATTACTCTGGAAGCAGGACGACATCGAGTTTCCGGATAGTTATCCTTTAGCATTGCGTCGATTGGAGTGTCTTGAGAGGCGTATGGAGCGAAACCCACAACTAAAGGAGAATCTACATCGCCAAATCCAAGAATACCTGGACAAAGGATATGCCCACAAGGCATCTGCAGAAGAACTTTTTAACGCGAATCCTCGGAAGATTTGGTACGTCCCACTAGGAGCCGTCCTGAACCCGAAGAAACCCGGAAAAGTACGCATTATTTGCGACGCCCGTGCTAAAGTGGAAGGCGTATCGTTGAATACGTTCCTGTTGAAGGGACCGGATTTACTGACGTCACTCATTGCAGTTCTATTTGGATTTCGGATGTATCAGGTAGCAGTAATCGCAGACATCCAGGAGATGTTTCACCAGCTATTGATGCTAGCAGCTGATAAACACGCTCAACGTTTCCTATTTCGTCCTAGCCCTACGAGTCAGCCAGCAATTTACGTAATGGACGTCGCTATGTTTGGCTCAACCTGCTCGCCTGCCTCTGCCCAGTTTGTAAAAAACCTGAACGCGAAGGAGCACTCAGAGCAGTACCCGGAGGCGTCAAACAGTATAACCAACTGTCATTACGTTGATGACTACCTTGAGAGTTTCGAGAGTGAAGAAGAAGCTAAAAAGTTGCTGCAGAGGTTCGTCTGGTACATCGTAACGGAGGATTCAACTTGCGTGGCTGGGCATCGAATAGTGAACACGTTCTTCAGTCCCTGGGCGCAACCGGCGAGACGGCAGGCAAGAATTTGGTAGATGGTGAACGGTCTGAACGGATCCTAGGTATGTTGTGGACGCCGACGACCGATGAACTTAGTTTTTCTACACAAATGAGCAATGAAGTTCGCACACACATCGCCAGCGACAGACAGCCAACAAAAAGGCAGATCCTAAGGTGCGTAATGTCTTTGTATGACCCCTTGGGACTGTTAGCACCATTCTAATCCACGGTAAGATACTTATCCAAAATCTGTGGCGAAGCGGTGCTGATTGGGATGAAGCAGTGGGAGATGCTGCCTACAAATTTTGGCGAGAATGGGTAAAAATGATCGAATGCATTTCCGCTGTTCGAATTCCGCGTTGTTATTTTAATCAAGCGACCAGACAAACGTACACCAACACGCAACTTCACGTCTTCGTTGACGCAAGCAAGAACGCTTATGCATGTGCTGTTTATTTTCGGACGATTGATGCTGACGGATACGCACAATGTTCCCTTGTTGCTGGCAAGGCAAAAGTTGCACCCTTGAAGCCTTTGTCTGTGCCAAGGCTAGAACTCAGGGTTGTGTGCTCGGAACTCGACTGATGAAGTTTGTTCAAGACAACCACAGTGTTCAAATCTCCAAAAAGTTTCTCTGGACAGATTCATCAACTGCTTTGTCATGGATTTTGGCGGATCCGCACAACTACCGTTCTTATGTGCAACATCGAGTCGGAGAGATCCTCGAATCTACGAATGCCGATGAGTGGAGGTGGGTCCCGACGAAGCTGAATCCTGCAGATGAAGCAACCAAATGGGGAAGCGGGCCATACTTTAGCACGGAGAGTAAATGGTTCCACGGACCGGACTTTCTGCGTCTTTCGGAAGAAGAGTGGCCACGTTCCATGAAGCACACAGTGTCAACAAAGGAAGAGATGCGGCCATCAGTGTTATATCACGAAGAGACAAAGCCGATAGTCGACTACGAAAGGTATTCTCGTTGGGAAAGGTTGTTGCGCATGATGGTTTATGTAAGGCGATTTGTAAACAATGCCAGACTCAACTATCCATCGTATTCAGGATTTCTAAACAGGATGAATTTCAAGCAGCAACGATAACAATTCTGAAAATGGTGCAACATGAAGTGTACACGGACGAATTGCTCACTCTGATGAAAAACCCATCTCTGTCGACAGGGGAACAACGGGTGATAGAAAAATCCAGCGTGCTATATCAGTATTGTCCTGTGATTGACGATCAAGGTGTAATACGTCAAAACAGCCGAATTAGAACAGCAGAACATATTGCGTACGGAACACGATATCCCGTTATACTTCCTAAGGATCACCCAGTCACTCTGCTACTTATTGACTGGTATCATCGCACATATCGACATGCCAACAACGAAACGGTTGTCAATGAGATTCGTCAGTCATATGCTATTCCAAACCTCCGCTCTATGGTGAAACAGGTTTCCCGCAACTGTCAGTTTTGTAAAGTTCGCAAGTCGCTACCAAAAGTTCCTCCAATGGCACCAATACCAGCAGTCAGACTCACCGATCATGTTCGTCCCTTCAGTTATGTTGGCGTGGATTATTTCGGTCCACTTTTTGTGAAGATAGGGAGATCCAACTGCAAAAGATGGGTGGCTTTATTCACCTGTTTGACGGTGCGAGCCGTTCATTTGGAAGTAGCGCACAGCTTGTCAACTGCATCATTTATATCATGTGTACGGAGATTTGTCAGCCGTCGTGGAGCACCGGTAGAATTTCTCTCAGACAATGGGAGTAACTTCCAGGGTGCCGAGCGTATTCTTCGAGATCAGATCAATCAAGGACTGTCTGCGACATTCACCAACGCCTCTACGAAGTGGACTTTCATTCCACCAGCGGCCCCACACATGGGTGGTGCGTGGGAGCGACTTGTTCAGTCGGTCAAGGTAGCGATGGGTGCAGCTTACTTGGACGGAAAATTGGATGAGGAAGGACTGCAAACTCTAGTTGTGGAAGCGGAAGGAGTAGTAAATTCAAGACCCTTGACATACCTGCCTCTTGACTCTGAGGATTCGGAAGCACTAACCCCAAACCACTTCCTGCTAGGAAACTCAACTGGGGTTAAGCAGCCTGCAGTTACCATCACGGATCAAGCGGGGTTTCAGCGAGAAACGTGGCGGCAGATTCAACGCCAGCTTGACATTTTCTGGCAACGCTGGTTAAAAGAATACTTGCCGGTAATCCGCCGACAAGCCAAGTGGTTCAGCGAAGTTCGCGTCATCCGTGAGGGTGACCTGGTGATGATAGCTGAAGATGGCATTCGTAATGGATGGGTGAGGGGACGCATAGATAGAGTGGTCCAGGACAAGGAAGGAAGAGTTCGACAAGCCTTTGTTAGGACATCGACCGGTATGCTACGGCGTCCTGTGTCCAAGCTCGCTGTTTTGGACGTAGGCGACGATTCTAGTACAGTCTTGAGCGATGCCAAGATGTACCCGGGGGATGATGTCACCGCCGCAGCTGATTCGGCAACACTGCCGATTGTAGAAGCCCTGCAAGAATGAGAATGTGCCAGCCGGTAGTAACTTGGAGAGCTGTCAGAAGCGAAGAAAAGAAAACGTGTTGAATACTTTGTTCACGAAAATAGTTGAAAGTCATTTAGTTTATTTTACCCTGCATTTAAACAAGAAATTTATTAAACAATCATTCCTTTGGCGTCGAGGAACAGAATTGTAACCAACTTAACCTCGTTCTCTGGAGGCCTACGGAGTGGATAAGGCCCACTGTTTTGTAAGATTATTTCTGATAAAATTAATGTGTACTGACTCAATATTTTAATATTTTAGCTTTGAAGCATAAAATATAGCTATCAAATACCAGTGGATAACTTTTCTTTGGTCTCCGGTGACAGTTACAGTTTTTAGAGGGTTCATTTTGTGTTTAAGATGGGTTTGAGTTGTTATATTCTTGTCATATGCAGGAGAAATTAGCGCATTGAAAATAATCAAATCATTGGGAATAGGATTAAGACTTTTGGTTGGTGCCGGTAGTATGGAAAGCAAAAGATGCCAAAAGTACGAATTGAATTTGGATATTCTAATTTTCCTAATTACTTCAATCGATATTTTTATTTGGATTAGAATAGATTGCCCTACAGGACGTGTCTCGCTTTGTTACAAATATAAGTTCCAGTTTGGAGATTTCAAAAACATGACTGAGGGTCCGCTTCGAGGGAGTAAAACGCAGTTTAAGAATTTTCAGTATGGGTAGTTTAGATGAGAAATAGGCAATAAATATTCAAGCATCCGCTTTTTTTTTCCAAAGCAGGTCATAACCAAAGTAGGTTTATAGCCTAAGAAATAACACCATGATGAAGTAAATATGAATGTATTCTTTAATTTGGAAGATTTTTCTTGTGATGAAGCCGAAGATGAAGCAAAAGTTGGACGGTACGTACGTGCTCTTTATTTTGAGTAGGTAGAGCTTCACGTGAAAAAAGTCTAGTTAACGCCAAAGCAGTCACCAGTGGAGATGTTATTCGATGGGACAACATCAATCCCTTTCCGAAGAATTTGGTGGCAACTAAGATATGGGAAGCATGGACTTCTTTCCTCGAGAATTTTAAGAGCATCTGAAGTGTCCAGTTGAACTCTTCCTACTGTTCACGAGGTCAAAAGAATTGTGCAAGCCACAAAAGCTATGACCAAGCATAGAGGATGGCAATTATTACTAGTTATTATTAGTCGTCGTAATAGTTCCGGTCGTTTCGGATTAGTTGTGGTACTGCTTGTAGGTCAACATCTTCAAGTGATCGATCTTCAGACCGAATGTGTCGTAGATGATGTTATACGCGGTGAGTGAAACAGTTCCCTGGTGAACCGATTTCAAAACGATGTAGAAATCCGATCTAAAAGAGGAAATAACTGTTTTTAAGCAATTTTAAGCAGTAAAGTGCTTAATTTTACCGTTCCGGAAGAGTGACAACGTTGTCCACAATAGTTCCGGGCTTGGAATTCTGCCTCCAATCGAAGTAGCGAGTGTAATGCGTTTGTTGAGCACGAACCAGGTGAAAAGAGCGCCTTAATCGGATCCAGCCGATCGATACACTTCGTTTAGTTTTTCCGATCCGATTTGACACACGAACCGATCAAACATGAACACGTAATGCAGTTAACGGCAACGCCATTCCGGTAAAAGATGATTCGTTTCGGCAGTTCTCCATACTCACTACGATATTCGTTGAGCGCTTTGATGGTGTTAAGTCGCAAATAATTGTTGATTTCGAAACCGATTATCATTAGACCATTGAGGGGCATTTTGACCTTCCACGGAATACCACCAACTTTGCAGTTTATCTGTATGACCACCTTGGTTGCGACAGATATGAGCATCCGCACATTGTCACTCTTGGGAATGATCGTCCACCCAACCATGAGCTGCGTTGCACGACCGTATCAAACAAAGTGAATCCACTCATCACTACCATCTACGAAAGAGCAAAGTCTTCACTATCGGTACATTACGATGCCTGACCTAAAATGAAGAAAATCATAGAGCTTGTGTAGAAACCGAACTCGGGACGACAAAAATAACTGATACCTTAACAATCCATCTCACCGATCGCCATTCCGGTTTTCAACGACTTTGGCACTGAGTTGCTTAACTTTGATAGCAGGTCCGGGAAATAAATTCAAGCAGATTCGTGCTGACATTGGATACTAAAAGTTTCAGTTGTTTTTGTAAACAACAGCTGATACTGGCATAACTATCATGCACACTAAAACACACCTACGCAATTTTGAAAATAATCTAGTATACACGGCACTTTGACAGTACTAGAAGCGGGTTTTCTAGTACGATAGTGATCCATAATTTTTCAAATGTTTCTTCGGCACAACTACGTCCTTCCCTTTTGGGTCCATGGTTGTACCCTGCGTCTCGATACCCAGAATGGCACCAGTGTCCTTTTTTTTAAATGCTGGTTTATATGGCGGTGCGATCCGGAAACATACCGGGAGACTTGTTCCCGCCAGTTAAAGCATATCAACACCGGAGAAACCTGTAAATAATTAGGGCTGAGAATAGTTAAATTAAATCTTACGGATAATCTCGATTCTGCTCCTGCAGCTGCTGGTATACCTGCTGCATCACCGTTGGTTTCGGGTTTTCTGCCACGAGATGAAAACTCTTCAAACCCACCTTTTGGAACACAACTGAACCACGAGACTTCATGTAAAATGGCCGATAGTTTGACAGTTAATAATACTTTACCGGGCTTCGGTAATTCAGAGTTCAGTTTTACGTTTTGTTCGGTAAAGTGCTCCGAATGTGCTCCCAGATCACGAACGAACTCCGTCAATGTTCGACCAGCATATATGGTATATACCCAAGTAACCACAAGCATTATGTTATTGCACTTATTCAACCTAAAATCAACATCGGTAATGCGGGATCGCATCAACTCAACAGTTGTCAAGTAATGAAGCGTAAGATTAGCTTAAGAATGTAGTGATGCATTACCAATGCAATTATGCTACTTTAGCAATGTCTTATGTCATTATAAAAGATATAGCATTAGTTCGATCTTAGTGGGCCCTTTTCAGCTTTAATGGAACTTCAATGATGAACTAGACGTAATGCATATGCCCTATATATGCATGCTATTACAGTCTCGTGGTTATTTGGGTATCTATTGGATTCCATTATCACCCTTCGCCTGGAAATAATAGTAGGAAAAGAATTACTCACAACTTGAATCGAAAACAGATGACATACTTATTTCTACAAAAAACGAACACGAAAAAAACATTTTCATCTCAATTTTCACCAAACGCGTACGAAAGTGGACGGGAGCAACGATACACGCAGTAGATGCGTACGCAGACAACAACATTGAAAAATTGCAAATGACAACGACGACGACGACTTGCTTTGTGTTGATGGATTTGACAGTTCTACGTGTTGTGTTCATGTTCTCGATTTCGAAATTGGCAGCACTGTGTTTGAGTAGTTGATATGTGTGAGTGTTAATATGTTAATTAGTGATCCTCATAGTAAGAGATATGTGGAAGCAGCCATTTTTGAGCCAATCGTGCAGCGAGAGCTGTCAAATCTGAGCCAACCGTGCAAATTTTGCACTGCGGCAAGTGTTATCAGCCTCTGTGAATAAAATAAACACCGTAGACAAATCGTTGAATCGAATTTCCGCATATCTCTTGCTATGAGGATCACTAATGTTAATCATTTCCGGTATGAGTGTGAGTATATGTGTACAGTATGCATTAGGAACGTAGCTATAAGACCAGGCACCCACTGATGTGGCGGAGGTGTGACATCTGCTAGCATGCCAAAATATCTTGTCGACGTTTGCCTCACGCCAGAAGACTTTGACTCGATATTTTGACATGTTATGCCACACTTCTGCCACATCAGTGGGTGCCTGGCCTAAGAGGGGTAAACGAAATCAATTGTTAATAGACAACCGACGCGTTCGGACGAGAGTAATAAACGTTTCAATCGAAACCGTGTGTTTTTGATTTTTCACTCTCTCTACAACATCAGAAGTGGGATTCGTTCTGGATTCAAGACGCCTTGCTGATTCCAGTGTTGTTGGTAATGGCCTCACGAATGACCAAGGAGAAGCTCCTCGAGTGGCTGCAGACACATGATGTTGAGATTCCGACGACGGCGACCATTCGACATTTGCGTACTCTGTACGACCGGCATCTGGCAAATTTTACTGCGAACAATGAGGAGGACGTCCGAAGCGGGAGGCGGCGAGGATGAAGATGCACTTGATGAAGAGATCCAGGTAATAAAAAAGAAGAAACAAATTGCCGACTTACGTCGGGAAGAAACAAATCGCCGACTTACGTCGGGAACTGGCTGGCAGCGAGTTGCTCTTTGTTCGACCTCCAGAGTTTCAAGATGTAAGGTGCCTTGTCCAACCGTTCGCTGGTAGCGATTCGTACGTTCGTGAGAGTTGGCTGAATGATTTTGAAAGTGCTTGTGATTCAGGGGGAGATGCAGATTTCCGGCTGAAATGCATCCGCAGATTAATGGAACCAGATACGGAGGCCGAATGGTTTCTACATTCTGTCACTTACGCCGAATTTCGAGAACATTTCCTACAAAACTTCGGTCATTTATTCACGGTCTCAGAAATCATCAACCGGCTCAGGAAAACAACTTTTATCAACTGCAAGACATCGGTACATCCTCAGGATGCAGGAAATTGCTTTGCGCGCTGACATTGATGAGGCGAAAACTGTACAAATGATCGTCGATGGATTCCAGGATCGCTCTGCTGATATTTCCGTACTCTATCCGGCCAAAAACATTAAACAACTGAAACAACTTGCACGACAATATGCGCAGCTCCGTGAAATACGTTCCAGTTCCGCTCGTGCAACACCATCCGTTCCAGCTTCAGGAAGTAGCAAAACGAAGGCTAAAAGTGGATCCGATTCTGTTTTACGCTGTTACAATTGTTCCGGTAAAGGACACGTTTCCGCTCGTTGTTCGGAGCCTCGCCGAGAGCCAGAATCCTGTTTCCGTTGTGGTTCTGGTGATCACATAATCAAGGATTGCCCCAAAACAGCGCACAGTGGGCAAAAATGGATCCAAAATCCCATTAATTTAGACGGCGCAGGGTAGGAGTCCTGAAAAATAGCTTTTCTTATGGGAAAAAATGCGGGAAATCGAATGGTGTTGGTTTCATTTAGGGTTGACCACAGTAAGAGTCCTATTTTGCCCGTTTTTTCCCTCATTTTGGATGCAAATTAGGTTTATTACCCAAAAACAGAACTTGGTGCTATTATACTGCATCCAAATCAAGGGGTCGGACTTCCTGATCATTAGATCAGATTTCCTTATTTTTCATTTCGATCTTTGAAAAAGATCAGATGATCTTATCAAGATTTAAAATCTTTTATGGCAGTTTGAAACAGACTGCGATTTTATTTCAGTGCTTCAAAATGTCAACATGCTTGTTGCGATAACAACACGGACTGGATAACATTTTGAAGTGCTAGCATTTTTACGTTTAATTTAAAACAAGATCCAAAGACAATTTTACCATGTAGATTTCTACTCTTTTCAGGATTTAAACGTCGCTTCCTACCATGGAATTCTTAAGAATAAACCGGATTAAAAGACCATTCATCTGCTACAAAAATGTCTGCTGATGGATCCGAACAAGTGCATTATTTAGGAACAGGCAGTGTTGGATCCCTACTTTTCGGATGATCCCATGGCTACGGCGGACGTCTTTGCCGGCTGCCCTCTATACCTTATTCAAACTAGGTGAAACGTTTGACACAACAACAACAACAACAACAACAACAACAGCAGCAGAGCAACGTAAGAATATGGGTCAGTTCTACACAACAATATTTGTAAAATTGTTCTTACTTCTGTTTTATTTCGGTAGCAACAAGCTCAACAAAATCAACAACAACAACAACAGCAATCGAATGTAAGTGGTTTGAATTTATAAGTTCATTTCAATGATTTTAATTTTTTCATCATTTCTCAAGCATCAGAATCAGCAGAAAAACGTAAGCCCCATCTATAACTATTCCCTCAATAACCATAAAACCTTGCTTTAAAAGGATGTCCGTTTCAACAGCTACAGAACTAGAAAGCTCAATAGCAGCAGCAACAACAACACCGAGCACAGAACCAAAGTGGAATGGACCACAGTGCTACTTGGCAACCTGGGAATGACTTGAATCAACAGGATTATTACCAACAGGCCCAGCAAGCTGCAGTGGCAGCAGTTTAGCAACACAGCAAAAAAAATGTAATATACATCAACGTAATTGATTCTAACGTATTAAAAACTGATGTAATCAAGGAAATACGATGCACAATAACATCCACTTAGTGGAATATTACATCGGTCTGCAAATTACATCATAAAAAAATTATTAGTTGCATGAATGTAATAATCACATATTAAAAACATAAATATTACACGAAAACCAATGCACATAAAGAACTCCGCAAAAAATGTTAAATATTACACGACTTTGATGCTTTATCGCATTTCGTTTTTATGTAAAATTAAATCTCGCAACACTGCCAAACTTGTTCTTTTTTTTTTTAGCGAATGCAATTCGTTCGATACATGTTTGTTCGGTTTGTTCACAACACCGGAAATTTTCTTCGTCGTCGCGGCCGTTGCTTTCTTTCATTAACATCAATCCAAACAAGTTAGTGGCAATAATAATCAGGGATCCAACGTTTGCGACCAGCTCCAACCAGCTTTCCGGATGTTGGTAAGTGGCCGATCCATGTGCAGATTTCGCACTACGCAACGATCGCTTGCCGGAGGATGGATAGGATTGGCAGTTCCGGGCGAAAGCAAACGAAAAAGCCAACCGAGGATGATATTAACAGCAACATTTTGTTTTAATTTCAGACTTCCCTCGGGATCGTGTGCCGTTGTTTCTCGCTCTGCTGCTGTACCCGGAAAATTCAACTTTCAGCTGAATTGGTGAAGATAAATTCGCAGTCGTTGCTCCGCTCGTCGATTATGGATGCAACGCGGGGTAGTCTCGTGATGGAAATCGGGAACGGTTTCGCGACGTCCGTTGACGATTGCAAAATTCATCTGCTATAAGTCGATGGCCGTGAAATTTCCGCCTAGGATGTAGCAAAGATCATCTCATCCATGTGTCTAACCCATGCGTCGCTTTCGGATAGCAGCATAAATTTGCCGACACCAAGCAGTTTTTGGCCACAGGGCAGCGATCCTGAAGGCAAGGGGAAGGATTCTCAAAACGGAGGTGCTACTTAGGATAATACCACCTGGAAGCCGAAGATTTTCGTGCAGGCCTTGAAGGATGTTGTTTCGAATTTGAACTAGAAGGATGTAAGGATAAGTTTTCGTTAAATTTGAACAAACCAAACCTGGTAAGGCACAACAAGGAGATGCAGCAACAGCAGAAACAGCTGACGCTGGAGAAGAGATCCGGATCAGGATCGACGCACACGGTTGCATCGAATAATTTTTCATCGCATAACAAAGGTCCTTTACCACAGCAACAACCACAGCATAGAAAAAAAGTAGGAATCACAACAACCAGGGAACTACGTACGATTTCGAGTACGACAATGGGAATATGTTGCCGCTCTACTGCAATTGGGACAAGGTAAGTGCACTGCTGCAATTTTTGACCTCGTACTTCAAATTTCTCTTCGATCTTCCACAGGGGAAACTCGATCATCTTTTGCCACTGCAGCACTACATCCTGGAGCAGGCAAAACTGTGCGGTTGTTACGGGTTTGGTGAGTTCCTTGATTCGGACTCGTTTCACTCGGACAGCCAGTCGGAGCACTCGTTCTCCGGCCACGAACCGGACAACGAAGATTCGGACCATTCGGATGGGCACGGCGAAGGCTCTGCTGAAAGAGTGTGATATCGAGAAGTTTGCGCAGGATAATCTGAATGAAGAAGTCATCCATCCAGGACATGCTGAGTTGGACGCCAAATGCCATTAGTAGGCCAATGCTTTCGCTGGCGAGAGACAAGGCCGGGAAGAAGATGTGTTTGAATTCGGTGGCGATCGACATCATTGCGATGGCTATGGGTTAGACACAGTTGAGGGACGAGCTGTACATCCAGATGTGTCGACAAACGACTGAAAATCCCAACCGGGACTCGCTGATTCGTGGTTGGGAATTGATGGCAATCTGTCTGTCGTTTGTTCCACCATCACCAACGTTCCAACCGGCACTGCTCGGTTACATCAACAGGCACAGGGATCCAATGTTTGCGACCAGCTCCAACCAGCTTTCCGGATGTTGGTAAGTAGCCGATCCATGTGCAGATTTCGCACTACACAGTTCCGGGCGAAAGCCAACCGATGATGATATTGATCGGGCGCGGAGCAAATCGTTGAAGTAAAATTTTACATTTTTGTAAATTCATTCATATCTTCTTTATTTTAATTATTATTATTATTATTCTTTATTAAAATAAAAGCAACATTTTGTTTTAATTTCCGCTGTAACTATTTTTTTCTTTCACTGAATAATATCCGAAAATTTCCTTTACATTATAATTTTCACATATCTACCCTTTACGTCGCGATTTTGTAGTACGTCGCGACGATTCACGTTGTGTCGATGAGTTACGTTGTCTCGTTTACATCGACCAAATTACATCGATACGTAGTGCATCATTTTATGGTGTACATCGAGACAACCTAATATTACACAACTAATGGAATGACCTATGTGCATCTGATGCTGTGTAATATTCAACAACTTTATTTGCTGTGAAGAACAGCAGCAGCAGTAACAACAGCAGCAATGAATGATGTTCAACAATCCTCAACAGAGCGGAGTCCAACAACGGTTAATCGGAAACTAATGAGTTGATTGCATTACATGCATTGATTGCGTAATCATTTTCTTTTTAGTAATATATTAGGTGAATGTTTTGAGAAAGGTTCTAAGTTGATATTTTCCACCCAATCATTGGCAAAGTGGTTGAACTTTGCCAATGCACCAATGACTGGGTAAAAAAAATTTGTCTGCAATAAGAGATCACTCGTCGAGGATGTCATGGTTAGAAACTGCATCGTCTCCGCCGAAGTAATTTCTATGATTTTGTTCACAATCTTTCTATACCAACAGCTCATCTGGGCTTATCACTTGATTCTGCGCTGCTTCATTAAAATGTTGTTGGTCATGTCCAGCCAAATGGTCAATCAAGTGCTTTGCAAAATCAAGGTGCAATCGTATCCTGCAATGAAAAAAATTACACATCCAAAACCGTAAAATACAAGGTACTTCTTGCGATTTTTATTGGTGCAACTAGTTCCCATGTCTGTAGTTCCGAATTGTACCGCTTAACCGGCTTTTTCTGCTGATATAGAGCTTCCAATCCTTCTCCGAAACAATCATATTTCAACACCGGTAGTGGACTTGGGTTTGTTGTGAAATGTTTTGCTTTTTTTGAATGTTTATTTACAATTTTGAGACACTGAAAAAAATGTGTTGTTGTTTTACCAAGATTGCCCGATCAGCAGCCCGATCTTTGAAAAAGATTTGAAATCTTTTGAAGACTTCAAATTGATCAGATTGACCGACCCCTTGATCCAAATGCACTGTAAATTTGCAGAAAAACCTGAAAAACTGAATGAAACAGATTTCACTTTGATCATATGCCAGGAAGTGGTCCATATTGCCAATTTAACCCGATTCTCCCCTCATACTTGAATAAACTCATATACCATGCAGTTTTGAAGATCGGCGCTAGTAATATTACTCTCACTTGCACTGTTCTTACATAAAACTGTCTGGAAAATTGAATGATGATGGTTTCGTTTAGGGTTGACCACAGTAAATTGTCCATTTTACCCGATTTCCCCTCATAATATAATAATATCATTTAAATCATGGTCTTTTGAAGATCGGTGCTAGTAATATTGCTCGTACTTGCACTGTACTTATGTAAAAATGTCCGGAAAATTGAATAGTGATAGTTTTGTTTAGGGTTGACTTCTGTAAATTGTCCATTTTACCCGAATTCCCCTCATAATATAATAATATCATACACCGGAAATAATCCACACATATTTATTGGCAAAAATCCGTAGAAAATTCCACATAATACTGATGTGTTCACACATAAACAGCACCATCTGCGAAACACAAATGAAGTTTATGTGACAAATGAAAAGTATGTGTGGCCACACATAGTGATTATATGTACTCAGAGGAAGTATGTGTGGTAACAAATAGATATCATTTGTTGATTATATTGCAAAAAATTATAGATGGGACACATAGATATTATCATTGCTTTTTTATCAGTGTAGAAATCATGGTGTTCTGAAGATCGGCGCTAGTAATATTGCTCTCACTTGCACTGCACTTACGTAAAACTGTCTGGAAAATCGAATGATGATGGTTGCGTTTAGCGTTGACAATAGTAAATTGTCCATTTTACCCGATTTCCCCTCATAATTTAATAATATCATTTAAGTCATGGTGTTTTGAAGATCGGTGCTAGTAATATTGCTCGTACTTGTGCTGTACTTATGAAAAAATGTCCGGAAAATTGAATGGTGATAGTTTCGTTTAGGGTTGACCTCTGGAAATTGTCCATTTTACCCGAAATAAAAACAGTTCATTCTAATGTAAATCGACTACAAAAGTTTGCTCTACAACGTATAATTGTCTTCGCTTCCATCAAAATCTGTATAGCTGTCGTCAGTATTATCTACGGTTGCTTTATTATTTACAAGATGGAGGTAGTCGTTTCGCATAGTAAAATTCTGTCATGATGAGATCTTTCATTTTGTAGTACAACTGCTTGACCTTTTGAGCATCGAGCTGCTTTGAAGAAACAGCTAAGCTGCTAATCAACCTCACATGATTGGCCAGTTGTTTCGAATTACCAAGAATTTCGGTGAACTTTTACGGATCTGTTGAAAGACGTCGCGCCTTGTTGCCTGTGTTGCTGCTACCGCTGCCTCCAATGTTTGGTTGATTCACGCTCACCTCAAACGCATCCTCGAGTTGGTTTATGATATTATTCCGGTAGGACGGAAATCGGGTAAAATGTACTATTTCTAGAGGTCAACCCTAAACGAAACTATCACCATTCGATTTTTTGGACATTTTTACATGAGTGCAGTGCAAGTGAGAGCAATATTACTAGCACCGATCTTCAAAACAGCATGATTTAAATGATATTATTATATTGTGAGCGGAAATCGGGTAAAATGGACAATTTCCAGAGGTCAACCCTAAACAAAACCATCATCATTCAATTCTCCGGACATTTAGTACATTAGTACAGTACAAGTGAGAGCAATGTTACTAGCGCCGATCTTCAGAACAGCATGATATATATGAGATTAATAAATTATGAGGGGAATTCGGGTAAAATGGACAATTGACTGTGATCAACCCTAAACGCAACAATCATTATTTGATTTTCCAGACAGTTTTACGTAAGTGCAGTGCAAATGAGAGAAATATTACTAGCGCCGAACTTCAAAACACCATGATTTATATGATATTATTATATTATGAGGGGAATTCGGGTAAAATGGACAATTTACTGCGGTTAACCCTGAACAAAACTATCACCATTCGATTTTCCGGGCATTTTTACATAAGTACAGTGCAAGTACGAGCAATATTACTAGCACCGATCTTCAAAACACCATGATTTAAATGATATTATTAAATTATGAGGGGAAATCGGGTAAAATGGACAATTTACTATGGTCAACGCTAAACGCAACTATCATCATTCGATTTTCCAGACAGTTTTACGTAGGTGCAGTGCAAGTGAGAGCAATATTACTAGCGCCGATCTTCAAAACAGCATGATTTCTATGATATTATTATACTATTGGGGAATTCGGGTAAAATGGACAATTTACAGAGGTCAACCCTAAACGAAACTATCACCATTCAATTCTCCAGACATTTTTACATAAGTACATTGCAAGCACGAGCAATATTACCAGCACCGTTGAAGATCTTCAAAACAGCATGATTTAAATGATATTATTAAATTATGAGGGGAAATCGGGTAAAATGGACAATTTGCTATGGTCAACGCTAAACGCAACCATCATCATTCGATTTTCCAGACAGTTTTACGTAAGAACAGTGCAAGTGAGAGTAATATTACTTGCGCCGATCTTCAGAACCGCATGGTATATGAGTTTATTCAAGTATGAGGGGAAATCGGGTAAAATGGACAATTTACTGAAGTCAACCGTAAACAAAACCCTCCCCATTCGATTTTACGGACATTTTTACATAAGATCAGTTCAAGTGAGAGTAATATTACTAGCGCCGATCTTCAGAACCGCATGGTATATGACTTCATTCAAGTATGTGGAGAAATCGGGTAAAATGGACCCTTTACTGAGGTCAACCCTGAACGAAACCCTCCCCATTCGATTTGCCTGACATTTTTACATAAGTACAGCGCAAGTGAGAGTAATATTACTAGCGCCAATCTTCAGGACCACATGGTATATGAGTTTATTCAAGTATGAGGGGAGAATCGGGTTAAATTGGCAATATGGACCACTTCCTGGCATTCGATCAAAGTGAAATCTGTTTCATTCAGTTTTTCAAGTTTTTTTGCAAACTTACAGAGCATTTGGGTGCAATATGATAACACCAAGTTCTGTTTCTCGGTAATAAACCTAATTTGCATCCAAAATGAGGGGAGAAATGGGCAAAATGGGACACTTACTGTAGATGAAGTGGCACTAGTAGATGATTTCCGTCGAGGCAAACCATCTGATAATCCCAACAATCAGCTGAATGCAGCTCTTTCCGGATTGAACCTGGTAAGTGTTGATTTTCTATCTGACAAAAAAGTGCATCCGATTAGTAGTTTTCTTTCTCTTTTCGATACGGGTAGTCCGATCAATCTAGTGAGGCGATCCATTGTACCCAGCGAGTTAATACCTGCCAACGAAAAGTTTTCAGGATTCCGGAGTATAGGAAATTTTCCGCTTTGTACTTACGCTGTCATCCCGGCTCGCTAGTTTTGGAGCCTATTCGGAGCAGCTGAAGTTCTATGTTGTCCCAGATCACTTTATGACCCATCCTGTATTAAAGACTGGACTCGGAAAAAAATGAGACATAACACACAAAAATGATCACCAAAAATTTAATTTAAATTGGATACTACTCAAATTTTCAGGAATTAAAAACCTATTTATTAGCTATGTTTTGGCATAATTTATTTATTGAATTTCCTCCCCAAAGCTGAATGCTCGTACATTTCTCTTAACACTGCTCATGAGATCTTGGGCGAGGTTTTATCCATCTTCCTTACACAATTTCTCCCAGTTTTTCTTCAAAGTTGCATCGGTTTTGAATGTTTTTCCGCTTTTCTTCAACTTCTTCTTCATTATCACCCAAAACTTTTCGATCGGACGAAGTTCTGGTGTATTTGGCGGGTTCACCTCCTTCGGGACCACATTAACGCCCTTCGCTTCGTACCAATCCATTACAGGCTTGGCTTAATGACACGAAGCGAGATCCGGCCAGAACAGCGTGGGACCACGGTGAGAGCGGAGGAAGGGCAGCAAGCGCTTCTGCAAGCATTCCCCTCGATAAATCTGCCCGTTTATGTTGCCGGTTGTAACGAACGGCTTGCTGTACCATCCGCACTCGTAGATCGCCTGCCACAACAGGTACTTCATCGCGAATTTGTCCATCTTTCTCTTCCGGAACTTTTTCGGAACCTCCATGCGGGACGTACCGACAAAATAAACTCGAGGCCGGGGATTTGTTTGGTGTCCGCTTGATATAGCCTGGCTTGACCAGCCACTCACGGTACAGCATCCGCGCACGCAATTTGGCCATCGTGTTTTGCTTGTTGAGTGAGTTGAAATACGTTGCGGATGCGTTTGCGTGAATTTGATATTTTCCCCATAGCTTTTCTGTCAAATTTACGTCAACGCATCCGCAACGTATCAATTGCGGGTGACCCTTATGTGTGTACAGTATGCATGAGGAGCGTAGGTATAAGAGGGAAAACGAAATCAATTGTTAACAGACAACCGACGCGTTCGGACGAGAGTAATAAACGTTTAAATCGAAACCGTGTGTTTTGGTTTTTTCACTCTCTCTCTACAAAAACAAGATTTATTTTTTGTGTGTGTTGCTGATAGTCGGTCGAGTAAGTGTTATGATCGAGGTTATGATATAATGCTTGTGATTACTTGGGATACATGCGTCTATTTTCAAAATATTCTTTTTAAGTTCGCCTAAATATGCATTAAATTTACTCTAAATTGGACACCCATATATGGGTAAACATTGTTTACCAACACAGCAATAAATATGTAATATACATCAACGTAATTGATTCTAAAGGCCGAGCTACAATAGGGAGCGCAGCGGCGCGGTGCGGCAGTTTTTGACATAAAATATATGGATAAACTGTCAAAAACTGCCGCACCGCGCCGCTGCGCTCCCCATTGTAGCTCAGCCTTAACGTATCAAAAACTGATGTAATTAAGGAAATACGATGCACAATAACATCCACTAAGTGGAATATTACATCGGTCTTCAAATTACATCAGAAAAATATTATTAGTTGCATGAATATAATAGAATGTAATAATCACATTTTAAAAACATAAATATTACACGAAAACCAATGCACATAAAGAACTCCGCAAAACATGTTAAATACTACACGGTTTTGATGCTTTATCGCATTTCGTTTTTGTGTAAAATTAGACTAATGCCTTGTTCAGACTACAGGCTTGTAACATAATACAAGGGTGTTTTGAAAAGTATCTACAAAGAAAATGTCATCAAGATAGCCTTGTATTATGTTACAACGCTGTAGTATGAACAAGGCATAACCCCAATAATGGTAAAATTGACTACCAAATTTGTCGCTGTGTATGTGCACTTGTTCGCGACTATGGGTAAAGTCCACTCATATTTGGGGAATCTGTTCTAATCGTATAATAGTCCCTGTGACTGAAACTTGCAACATTTCAACCATTAAATTTCTTGTGTCAAACATTTTCATTTTCCACTTTTCTGAAGCTGTGGTGAAGTGATAGCAGTCTAACGGGAAGACGCGTGTAGTTCCGTATTTTTGCATCAAATTTCACTTATTTAAGTACGCTTATTCCTGTTAGCTGTGCTGCATCGCATCGGCGGTCAAAATCCGCATAGAGATGTCGAAAAGAAGAATCGAAGTGATGGATCCCTTTATCAAAAAACGAAGGTTAGTCTGGTACCCATTGCTCTTAAAGTATGGTCAATGCCAATATGGCGGCGAATGTAACAATGCTTCTAACACTTTAAATTTATCGTTTTGCAGAGAGGAAAAAGGAATATTTGATTCAGGAGCATCGACAAGTAGTAGCAGCACCGTGTCATCCGGTGCCGCAGCTTCTAACGGAAAAATTAATCTACTTAATGGAGTTCCTTACACGCAGAATTATTTCAACTTGTATAAAAAGCGCATTACTCTACCGGTGTTTGAATATCGGACGGATTTTATGCGTCTTTTGTCCGAGCACCAGTGCATCGTGTTGGTTGGTGAAACTGGTTCCGGAAAAACCACGCAGATTCCACAATGGTGTGTAGATTTTGCCAGGGCAAGTGGAAATAAAGGAGTTGCTTGTACACAGCCTCGTCGAGTAGCGGCTATGTCGGTCGCTCAGCGAGTTTCCGAGGAAATGGATGTCATTCTGGGACAGGAAGTTGGATACAGCATTCGTTTCGAGGATTGTTCATCGGCGAGAACCATTTTAAAGTGAGTGTTTTGGTTTTGTTATGGAATTTTTTAAATATTTTATTATGTTACTTTTTCTAGGTACATGACCGACGGTATGTTATTGCGCGAAGGAATGAGTGATCCCATGCTAGAGACTTACCAGGTGATACTTCTTGACGAAGCTCATGAACGAACACTAGCAACGGATTTGTTGATGGGTGTCCTGAAAGAAGTGATTCGTCAGCGCAACGATTTGAAGTTGGTGATTATGTCTGCTACACTAGACGCAGGTAAATTCCAGCAATATTTCGACAATGCACCGCTGATGAACGTTCCGGGTCGAACACACCCGGTGGAAATTTTCTACACTCCGGAACCAGAACGGGATTACCTGGAAGCTGCTATTCGTACGGTCATCCAAATTCATATGTGTGAAGATGTTGAAGGCGACATTTTAATGTTCCTCACTGGTCAAGAGGAAATTGAAGAAGCTTGCAAACGAGTTAAACGGGAAATCGATAATCTCGGACCGGAAGTCGGTGAATTGAAGTGCATTCCTCTGTATTCTTCGTTGCCTCCCAATATGCAGCAAAAAATTTTCGAAGCGGCTCCACCCAAAAAGCCCAGTGGTGCAATTGGCAGAAAAGTGGTCATTTCCACAAATATAGCTGAAACATCGCTCACAATTGATGGAGTGGTTTTCGTAATTGATCCGGGATTTTCTAAACAAAAAGTTTATAATCCTCGAATCCGCGTTGAGAGTTTGTTGGTTTCGCCAATAAGTAAAGCTTCAGCTCAGCAGCGTGCAGGTCGTGCTGGTCGTACAAGGCCAGGAAAATGCTTCCGGTTGTACACCGAAAAAGCATACAAAACAGAGATGCAGGACAATACCTATCCCGAAATTTTGAGGTCGAATTTAGGTAAAAAAAAAAAGGTTCACTACCTTTTTCAGCTATAAAATTTTCTTTGTTTTCTCTCTTTAGGAACCGTTGTTCTACAGTTGAAAAAGCTTGGTATCGACGATTTGGTTCACTTTGATTTTATGGATCCACCAGCGCCGGAGACTTTGATGCGAGCGTTGGAGCTGCTAAATTACTTGGCCGCTCTGGACGACGATGGCAACCTTACGGATTTGGGCGCAGTTATGGCAGAATTCCCACTTGATCCTCAACTGGCTAAGATGTTAATCGCGAGCTGCCAACACAACTGTTCGAACGAGATACTTTCTATCACAGCCATGCTGTCAGGTAAGATGAACTACATTCATCAGCCAACTCATTCAATCCCTAGATTCCCACATATCCCTGTAAATTGCTGTTGCCCTGTAAAAGCAGTTTTCAGTTAAGTAACTATCAACTGATATAAGGAATTGCTATCATTCTTTAAATGGGGCTAGATTATTTTAGTCTTTTTAATATTTGATGAGTTTTGTTTTCTGTATGACTTGAATTCTATAACCATATTTGATGATAGCAAAGCTTCACATTTTGTATATCCTACCGAACCATTAATAGTTGTCCATAATCCGCAAAATTAATTTACGATTTGATTCAAGTCATACGAAACCAACTAAGCGATTAAAGTCTTAGGTTAAAACCAATGAAATTGAATATGCCCAATGCAACTATATTTGATGGGATGCGCGCGGTGTGCCTCCCAAACCCTACTTGTGTTTAGTCCCGCAGTGTTTCGTCCGCCCAAATGAGTTGAAAAAAGCTGCCGACGATGCCAAGAAGCGCTTTGCCCATCTGGATGGTGATCATCTAACCCTATTGAACGTGTATCACGCTTTCAAACAGAGTAAGTTCATTTGGCAAGTATCCTTTGCAATCATAAAGTTGCTAAAGTTGTTTCCCCTACTATTATCCACAGACAATGAAGACCCGAGCTGGTGTTACGACAACTTCATCAACTACCGTTCACTGAAATCGGCCGACAATGTTCGGCATCAGTTGGCTCGGATAATGGACCGGTTCAATTTGAAACGGACAAGCACAGACTTCAACACGACCAACTACTATTTCAATATTCGAAAAGCGTTGGTGGAAGGTTTCTTCATGCAGGTATGTAATAGTTTACTTTTTTATTGGTTTGGGAGATATTATACTGCTTCATATGATCAAAAGTTTTTCGATTATACTGTCGTTTAACTCATCACTCCCCCTATGTTCTTTAGAGGGGACACGTTGGGCGGTGGGCAAATTATGCGAAGAAAGGCAGTATAGTTTTCACAAACACTGTGCGGGTTGTAGTGAAGATTAGGCTACTGTTTATATGACGTACCTCAATTTTTCTAAAATATTTTAAGGTTGTCTGATCAACGTATTTGGTAAATGCAGGACGGTTGACTATTTTCGTGCAAAGCTGAACGGTTTAAAAAGTTTTATGATCATTTTAATTTCAATTGCATCAAGGTCCGCATCCAAGCCTTTGACATTAGCCACTTCAATTAAAGCTGGTTTATCCGCTCCATTTGCCGAAGCTAGAGCGCACAGTATTTTCCAACTTGTACATTGCTGCTACAACAAAAACGGCTGGGCTGATTAAACAAGAACAACGTTTACTACGCATAAACAAACGTTTGTTTTACCCATTTTAATATCAGCATCAAGCTGGTTATGTCCCGCCATAGTCACTCAAACACCTCTGAATATTTTCGTAACTCATGACATGAGGAAAAACTTTTCTTTTGACAGATAGGTCTATTTTGCCTGCGACTATCATTTGGCTCAGCATTACAAAGTCGGTGCTCAACTCTTTGTGGTAAAAGTAGCCGCTGGATGCCCGCTTTTGCATACCTTCCTGCTGTGCTACGACTTCGAAATTGCGTGGTTGAAGCTTTCCAATCGTTGTACTTATTTCGTCGTCTAGATCTTTGATTGTTCCGGTCCGCAATTACATCTGTATTATTTACAACTTTTAATTTTAAAGGACTGCTTACTCGGCCTTCCCCAAGCCCCTGTCTTGCCGGAGCACCATCGTGCACAGCACTATTTAGAATCCAAGGCTGGCACTAGGACGATGGTCACCGCTCCAAGCATGGAGAACAGACGTTCAGATAGACTGCACCCTTCGAAGAAAAAAGCCCCCCTTCCCTATGAGTCCAATGCATACGTCCTAACGCAATACGAGGACACCGATCTTTTCGCTTCAGCTACTCAAATGGGATCTCCAAGTGCACTTTGAATCAAACAAGTCCCCAAAATATTTGAAAAACATGGGATAAGTTATTGGTGTACCTCAAATTTTAAGCTTCGGTTGTGCATGGTTATGAAAAAAAAATCAACTTTTCTCAGAATTCGAAACCTAGCTCTAAAGCCAAAGTTGACAAATTGATCTACCAAGGGCAAAGAAATTTAGAGAAAAGAACAGCGTATTGACAAATATTGGCTATAACGGATTGGTCATTCCTAGAAGGAGCTGCCAAATTTGTTAAAAAGGTGCACATTCTGTCGCAAATGCGACGATGGACCGAGGATTTTCAATAAATGAAAAGTGTCTGGTGGTGAACCAAATTGAGAAGAGTTTGTTAGCTCAGAAAATTGTCTATGTACTGTCAACGACGTTGAAATCACGAAGTCCTTTATACAATATGCACGGAACGCATGGTTCCGTGTACTCAAAAACCTCGAATGCTTTACTTTTGTTCTTGTTTATGCTTCTAGAGACTTGAAAGATTAATGACTTATATAAAGCGATCTTTGTTCTCGTTTGCAAAATTAGAGACCAGGCAGGTTACACAATACGCAAGAAACCAGATTTGCGGCTGCTATTCGTTATGTTGCTTAAATGAAACAAGTCAGAATTTCAGATTGAATAATTTCCTCATAAACTTCAAAAGTATCTTTTAATCCAACTTAAATTAGCTTATTTTCCCAGTCGGGGGGAAAATTAGGCAAAAATTCGGGAATTTTTGAATTAAGATTGTTTGGCCACCCTGCACATGTCTTCATCTGGATGATCCAATGGTTCGATTGTTTGCTACTGGAGCTTGTTGGAGATCACACTCATAAGGCCGTCGCGTCAGAGATAAGCTCATCCATAAAATGATTTTGTTTTCGATCATAAGCATAGGTAATTGGTGAGTTTCAGAGGCATTCGCGCAAGGCATAAAAGTTAAGGCTCAAACGCAGTGTTAACGGCGACGGCAGCGGAAGAACCCAATCTGACTGAACCTGCTTGTCGGATAGAAAACTGATTAGATCCAAGTTGATTCCAATTGGACATATCGACGTCATTTGCGACAACTGTCAAACTTGCCGTTTCCGTTCCGTTTCCGTACACATTACGTTTGGGCCTTAACTCTCTCTTTGGCTACCTTGTGTCCTGGTGCTAAAGATTCACTAGTATGCACCAATGAAAAATTTGGCACCACTCTGAAGAAAAGTCCGGATTCATCAGCGTTGTACATTTGATCGCTTGAAAGGTTTCTTTCTTTGACAAGTTTGACATTGTTGCTTAAAGTTCTGTCCAGTTAGAATCCGGCATCACATATTGTGTTGGAGCGGCACAGAAAGTGACCGCTGCAAGAATTCTTTTACAGCGGTATGTTTACTTAGGCGCCCACTTTTTATGGTATAAACTTCACGATGTTTCGTGCAGTGAGTCAAAAGTTATTCCAGATGGAAGCCGAGAGGAGAGAAAAAATCTGTTCACCCACGTTGATAATCCAACGTGGTCCGCAATAAAAATCGCAAAATCGTTAAAAATCGCCAAATCAATCGTGTATGATGTGCTCAAACGATTCAGGGAGCGAAAGAGCGTGGATCGAGTGTCTCAAGGTAAGTGTCGTAGTGGAACATATGACCGCAAGCTGAACCAGAAGGTGTTGAGAACCGTCAGAGCAAACCCTGGACTATACGCTGCTGCTCGCAGTACCGTTCGAAGAATTCGTTTGCGGGTAGGATATCGTTCTTATTGAGCCAGCAAGCAACCAAATAGAAGGTTCCAGCAAAGTTTCGTCATCAAAACCCGAGCTCGGAAATTTTACCAGCAGGTTTTGACGAAGTACCAAGGATGCCTGCTCATCGACGATGAAACCTACGTCAAAATGGATTTCGGACAGCTTCCTGACCAAATATTCTACATGGCGACGGCAAGAGAAAATGTTCCTACGAAGTTTAAGTTTGCTTTTATGGACAAATTTGCCAAAAAACTGATAATTTGGCAAGGGATATGCAGCTACGGAGCAAAGACCAAAGTGTTCGTGACTAATAAGACGGTGGACTCGAGGATGTACAAGGTAGAATGCCTCAAAAACCGCGTACTACCTTTCATTGAAGCCCATAAAGGTCCCGTGAAGTTGGCCAGATTTGGCGAGTTGCCACTACGGCCGGGAAGTCATCCAGTGGTACCGCGATAATAACGTAGATTTCATCGATAAAAACATAAATCCACCCAACTGCCCGCAGTTCCAGCCCATAGAGAGATTTCGGGCAACAAGGAAAAGTGGAAAAACGACTCCGGACGTGACTCAGATGACCAAAATGTGGAACAAGTGTGCCAAGGAAGTTTACTGCGGAGGTGTTTAGCGTTTGATGGGAAGAATAAAGAAGAAAGTGCAAATTTTCATTAGAAACGGAGAGAAATGGTTTTTGTTGATATTTCTTCCTTAAATTACAGTGAATTACCTTTGTTTTGATGTCTTAAACTTATTTGTACGTCAATCTGTTACCGAGATACTTCAAAATGCGGTATTCAAAAATACCGCAAATACTTAAATACAAAGTGTACGATAGTCGAGCCAGGTCTTGATCACAACGAGCACATCATAACAGCGAAAGGCTATGGCTAAGTGGTCGTCATGGACATCCGAATTAATACCGCCGACGTTCTGATAAAAGATGATGAGGCCCTCTCTAGGGGGTCTTATAGTGACAGGTATGACTAACTTAGAGGAACTGAAGCCTTTCCATAAACTTTAACAAAACATTGCGATTGGTTGAACGGATTAGAGCTAATGAAATCATTTGGTATAGTGCTAAGTCGGTTCTAAACATATGAGCTTGGATATCAATAGAAGCATACAGTTGGCAGAAGGCACGAAATGCTTCTAGGGACTCTGATTTCACCAAATCCTTCAATCGTAATTCAAGGTATAGATTGCTCTTTAGGGCGTTCAGCTTGATTGTTGCAGATATTAGTTCCAGTAGAAAAAGATTGTAGAATGTAGTTGTACAAATTGAAAGTTTACAAAAAACAGAGAGTCTGCGTCGAGAATCGGCTGTGAACGGTTTCGATGCTTTGTTGCGAAATATTTTGTTATCGGACTATCGCGTTGTCTTTTGTTCGGTGACGCGAGTGATGAAGAGAGAACAGAAAAAAAAACAATAAAGCTGCTTCCCAGTGAGATTTGGTGGTTCGCTGGGTCTGGTGGGCTGGTGATAGGGATCATAATAAATTGTGATCAATATTACTCGTTTGCCATACTCGCCGGGCCACCATATATTAGAACAAGTAAACAAATAAACAGTGTCCCAATTTGTGAATGGCACAATCAACATCAACAATGAACATGGTATAAATCGATTAAAATTAAACCTCAAGCGTTAATGTAAATTACCTTGTTTTATTAATGGAACCCCACCATCACACTTTGTGAGTGATAGCAAAGCATTCGTACTGTTGGTATAATTCGATACAAATCAGAAATCGGTACTAATATTTGAATATTTCACTAGATAACTTATCGATAACCAAAATTAACCCTGCTGCCACTCAATCCTGTTGTCTAAATTCCCAGTGATATCTCTTAGAAGTGCAGAGGGCTCCAATAAAGCGAGCATCACATCAACAGACTCCTGCCGTTTCCTTATTTGAACAGCATTCGGGCGAAACCGGCGCCGGTATTGCCTTAATTTGAGATCACCGGTTTTTACACATTGAGGAAAGCCTTTCCAAGTTAAATTTCGGACACTTTTCCTTCAGTGTAGGTTTTGAATTATTTCACGGATCCCTGAAACGTTTCCCTTATATGATAGCTGAAACTCTCCACTTCATTTCGTGGTACAAAATGTTTACGTTCTTGTTACATTCAGTAAAATGGCGTTGAGTCAAGTCGATGTGCGCAAACGCATTTTGTATGAACGACAGCAAAATCTGAATCTATCAGTACGCGATCTGACCAAGAAACTAAAACTACCGAGAAGTATCGTGTTTTGTGTTTGCAAACCATTTGACCAGCGCTAGACTGTGGAACGAAAGATTGGATGTGAAACAAATCGAAAAGTATGCTCCCGACAAAAGGACAAGGAGGTGGTAGCCATTATTGACAAAAATCCCCATCTATCTGTGTGAAATGTGGCTCAAAGTCGGGAAGTCAAAATCAAACGTACAAAAAGGGAAGCAGAGGCAAAGGCTGAAGGCGTACAAAGTAAAAAAGAAGCTTTACACCTATTTTTGCCATCATTTTCTTGTATTATAATGGACGAAACAAACGAACTCGAAGACTTTAAACAGCTGCCGGGTCTGGATTTTTATACCGCAGTGCAAAGAAATGCCGTTGTCGAGCATTTCCGGACAAATAAGGCGTACAAATTCTCGAATTTGAATTTGATTTGGCAGGCCATATGTATTTATGTTCGAAAATCTAAAAGTTTCGCCTCTACCGGCACTATCAATAAGGATGTGTACGAAAAAGGAAGCAGTTGCTTCCGTTTATCAGAAGCCACGAATCTCCAGCTCTGATTTGGCCTCGTGTCTGTCACTATGCGAAATCCGTCCCGGAATGGTAGAGAAGCGGAACCTATTCTCACCATGGTATATATATCCATCACATTCTGCAGCCATCCAACTTCAAACGTAAAACGATGTTTAGTTTCTCCAATAAATGGACGCAGGAACCAAGAATATATAATCCTGGCAAATAAAATAAGGTCTTGAATATAATTAACAGCTTCAAAAACGTTTCGGAGACTTAAATTTTGTTAAAATAATGAGCATTCAGATTTTCAACACAATTGCTTACCTACACACTACAAATTCGTCGTAGATCAATACAGCCGAACTAGGGAATATACTCGAGCCAGACTCCAAGTTTTCTCTTTAATTGCACTATATCCTCACACATTTTCGTTGCGTAATGGCACAAACCATAAAAGTCACACTTCACTTATTACACTAACCACACGAGAATCTACGAATACGTGATAAAATACTAGAAAACTATGGGATTAATTTTCACAATAATTTAAATACGCTTGCACCTATTCTGAACTGTGTTAACAATAGACGTAATCGCTTGATGTTGCACTGCTCGCATACTGTATAGCATACACATCAATGCTAGTGTGCGTTTTCAATCATTCATAGAGCATTCTATGTCCAACGTTGTAGTGAGTCTTGTTGTCAGTATTCTCACGGAAGAATAACAAACAAACCCTTTTATTTTGTCTTGGTTATATGCATGCTACCCAACACACGTGAAGTGCTGTCAAATGATCTATTTCATTTTTGGGTGTAGTAGTGAAGAGCGTTAACTTGTTTGTATTTTTTTCTTGATTAAAATCAGTACGATTAACATATGTACACAGGTGGGATTAATGTTTTTCGTGATATTATTAATATAGGTACATAGTAGTGGCAACTTTTCCGTATTAAATTGGAAGAAAATTATCAGAATCGAATGTTTTGTGTGTTGCTAAACGATTAACGCTAAGTGGACGAATAAATTGTGAATAACTTGTGTACTCAGTGTTTGGTATTCAGTGCATATTCACCGATTTCCACTGTAGGTCTGCTTATTGAGCTCAAGATAGGTTCCGCTTGCCTATATTTTTCCAAGAGGTCAAATACGTTCCAAAAACAGCCAATCCATCAAACTGTACAGAACTTCGCCCAATAGTGAAGTACTGTGCTGCGGAAACTCATCGAAGCTAAGAAGAAAACAAATGGTACCGATGATTTCAAGAGAAAATAGCGGACGTATCTGACCATATACCGTGCAGAACCTGATGGCGGGTGTACCACAGAAAGTTCGAGAATTTTACAGAAAGAAGGATTAACAGCTTACTCAACTGTTTCTAATGTATGTATGTATGTAGGAAGCTACCTTCCTAGCGTGGGCCTTGTCCTGCATGCGGTTCCACTTAACAGAAAGATCATGCTTTGTTACCGTGTACCACAGAAAGTACGAGAATTTTACAGAAAGGATTAACAGCCTAATTAACTGTTTCTAATGTAGATATAACTCTGCTATTGTGAAATAAACAATCGGTTTTGTTGAACATTTTTTTTGCTATAATTTTGGAGTCCAAAATTTAACGTGGACAGGCTTTATGTAAGTCCCAAGCATCATCTGTTGGTTCTCTGTGTAATGACAGCTAATCTGCCAATAACGAAGTTGCAAATTGCACAAAACGATGAGTTACAAAAGAATAGTTAATTGTGTTGTTTGCGTTAACTTCGACAGTATATTGAAAACTGATTATTCTTGCACTGCCGAACGTGCTTGTATTTTCTTCTTGATTCCCCGAACACATCACCAAGCGCAAAACGTGGATTGTATGACCGAAATAAACATCGCTTCTAGTTCTGCCGAGCATGTGGAGTATGATGCTGACTGGGAGAAATCCTTTCTATACTGCCGTGAAACGCATATCAGTCCCATCTTTGCTTGATTTCTTATTCATATGGGACACATATGCATTTCACGGCAGTATACGTTCATATTAATTTTCACTTAATACGCAAAAAAGTTTTACAAACATAAATAATAGAGCCTATGGTACGGTATGTCCACGCATCCTTCTTCCGCTGTAGGTTCACAAATTGTGTTGTGGTTTAAATTAGACTCCCTATAGTCACGCCAAAGAGTGAAGCCAAAACTACTGTGGAGTGAAAAATATCCTCCTTCTAAATGAAAAAAAAAAACATTTTATTCAATGTAGTTCCATTTTCGCACGACACTTATTCCAGCGATTTTAAAACTTCTTGATCCCGTCTGAAAAAAAAATCTGGAAAGTCTGCAAAATACTCCTCCGCGGCGTCGATGATTTCCTCGCGTGAGCTGATTTTTGTTATTTATGAACCATCTTTTGAGGTTTGGGATAACAGATAATAGTCCAAGGGAGTAAATCGGGTGAATACGGTCGATGAGGAAGCAATTGGATCCGTAAGTCCTCGATTTTAGCCGTGGTTGTGATGCTCTTGTGCGCCGGCGCATTGTCTTGCAAAAACAAAATTGTTTTTCCCTTCATGTGAGGCTGTTTTGCAACGATTTCCGATTTACTCGCTGTTGATGATTTTATTCATTTCGAAGTAGCCAAAATCTTTCCGTCCCATTGAGCCTCCCTAGGCCGCTTTGGAGCACTCTTGCCGGCTTCAGTCCATTGCCGGGCACTCACTCTGTTCGCTGGTGTGTAATAGTTGTTGTTGTTGTTGTTTTTTATTAATGACATGTGTCATAGTGGATTTCTGCATAACTCGAGAACTAATCAAACAACTGGTACAACATTTGAAGGCAGGAAATGTTCATATGGTGGCTCGAGACCCCTCCCCTCTCAAACAAATGAAACACAAATTTCCACCGAACATGAGAATTATCCCTACTGTTATGAAAATTGGTATGCAGAGGTTTTTGGGGCCGGGGAAGGTTCTTATGATAACTCGATGAAACACAAATTTGGCATGTGGGGATTTTAGTGCTTCGAGTCTTCCTACCTATGGAAGGGGGGACTCTCATACAAATGAAACGGAAATTTCTGCATAACTAGAGAACTAATCAAGTCAATGGAACTAAATTTGGCATGTGGATGTTTTTGAAGGCAAACTTGTTTCTATGGTGATTCGAGGCCTGTCTCCCCTTTGTAAACATACAAAAGAAACACCAATTTCAACCAAATATAATAATAATCTAAACAATTAAAACACAAAATGTGTGTTTCTCGGGTATGGAGCATGTTCTGATGAAAGGTTAGGCACCTTCTTAGTCAAAAAAAGGGGAAACTTGAGCTACTCTCAGTGCTACATTATGCATAAGAAGTGAATCTAAAATTAGGCAAGTTTGAAGATCAAATGTTTGTCTATAAAATGCTTCTACACAGAAAGAAAAACCATGGTTGAAACTACCGGTCCCGGATAATACACTGGTATGTAAACATTGCAGTACAAAATATTATGAACTGTTGAAATTTATGGTAGTTTTCACGAAAATGCAGTAGTTTATACGGAAGTTGTTGTAGATTGTCATTGTAAAAACTGGCGTAGTCAGACAAAATAGAAGGAGCTACCGCTCTTTTTTTTCTGTGTAAGTACTTTTGAAAGAAAAACTGAAACAATTTCATTCTAAGAACGGCACCGTTAAGTTCGATAAATTCATGCACACCTGTCAAATTAAAGCTAGCGCACATGCTTTATTGAAACCCTAAAACATGTATATTTAGAGCATAGTTACTTTTTCAGCAGCTGCTTTTACTGAAATGTTTCATTGCATTTTTGAAAGTATACATACACGCTAAGACAAGAAAACGGAAAATTTGGTAAAAAATACCGAAAATCGCACAAAAGCGCACATACTGAAATTTTCGGTAAACATGAATTACCGAAATTTCGGTATTGCTGGAAAACCGGGAAAAACAATAATAATTACTTATTTTTGTACGGTTATTTTTACCGAAAGTGCTAGCAGCTCAATGAGAGCATTTTTAACCAAATTTAGGTAAAATATAACGATAAAATCTGTAAATCCACTTTACTGAAACATTAAGTAAAATCAAACATTTTGTTTCGATAAATTATACCGATACTTAAGGTTTTGCTACCAAAACCTAATTTTCGGTAAAATTAAAACCGTATTTTTGGTAATCTTATTTTTTGAAAAAGGAAACATCGAAAATGTTTTAAATTTCTAATTGACTATTTTCATTGTTATTATTTATAAGAGGATGTTCTTCCATATTATATGGCATCTTTGCGTATCATTCCAGGGATATATTTTCTTCTGTGTTCAAAATGTGTTTCATTTTCCATCGCGATTCGAACCAACATTTCACGACTGAATATTAAGTGCTGGTTGCGTTAACGCTCTGAGCTAAGAGAGAAATAGAATTACAAAGGACAACTGCATAATATTAAGGAAGCATACTCTCTGCTCTCCTTGTCGTTCTACACGGCCAGCCATTTTAATTCATTTTTGAGTCGTTTTTGACTCACTTTCGTCATTAGTGGAGTCATTCAAATTTGAGTAAATGTAATAAGATTTGAGTCAGTTTTTGATTTATCAACTTGTCAGTCCCAGTCACATTTACTAAAATTTGAGTGACTCCACTAATGACTAAAGTGAGTCGAAAACGACTCAAAACCACCACTGATGGTAATGCATCATCACATGTTTAATGCAAACGTAATGCTACGTAGCATGGATGCTGTTGAAAAAATGTAATATGGCATTACTTTTGCTGATAGTCGGTCGAATTAGTGTTATGATATAATGCTTATGGTTACTTGGGTAACGTCACTGCAGGTGACTTTACTCACTTTACCAAGTGACAAAAGTCACTTCGTCTCTCGGAATAACCCTCTATGTATTGCTCCCACAAAACCATATCGGTAGCTAAAAAGGTGCTATTTGAGGTATACTTTCGAACATCGGGCAACAAGATTATGAAACAGCTTGAATATTTTATATTTTAATAAGATTTCAAATTCCACTTGATGTTTAAAAATAACATTCACACGCACACCCGTTCATACTTTGAGAACCATCAGGTTAAAAATTGTTTTGATGATTTCTATAAATAAATAAAGGATTATGTAGGATGCCTGGTAGCAATTCTAGATCCAATCTAATCAATGATTTGACTTTCCACATTCCTCGCATTAACGGATTAATTGTGTTCGCCACACAATAACACTGAAATGAATCAAACATAATTTGTGACTAGGGGCTTGAATGTGAAAACAGAGAAAGATAAGATGAAAGAAAAACGTTTTTCAACTCGATGAAGCAATGTTCTGCTCAAGACAGCCGCTATTTGATAACTTAGTTATTATTGAAAAAAAAATCTAAAAAAATATTTTTAATGTACATTTTAGGTAGCCTATTTAGAGCAAACAAAGCACTACGTAACGATTAAGGATAATCAAATAGTGCAATTGCATCCATCAACTTGCCTAGGTCACCGACCAAATTGGGTCATGTACAATGAATTTGTGCTCACCACTAAAAATTACATTCGAACCGTCACTGATGTAAAACGTAAGTATTATATGCTGATGTAATTTCTATGTACAACGTGAAATATTTTTCCCCCTTTCTTTTCAGCGGAATGGTTACTGACAATTGCACCACAATATTACGACCTGAATAATTTCCCAGAGTGCGAGGCTAAACGTCAACTGGAGTTTATAAATACAAAACTTGAATCAAAGCAGTATCAACAAGGATTTTAAAGAATAGTTTTCGGAATTACATCTGATGTACCTTTGCACTCTTTTATCCGATGAATTTGTTTAGTTTCCCCACTTTCCAATAGTTGTGATTCTAGGATATAAAGTGAAGTGTTCGAAAATAGGTGATGAATATTGAACCAACGATATGAAGAAAGCTACCCAGTTTCGTAAGAATATGTACTGCAAATTTGTACTTGTGTTCTTCTGGAAATAAACGTACCACCTTCTATGACAAATTGTCTTTTTAAATAAAAAGAAGAGGATTCTCTCACTAAAATACGTCACATTATCTATTGAAGTACTTCTAATGTTTTTATTGGTAGCCTTCTCAAGTGATCAAATCATATACTTTGGCCCAGTTTTAGAAAATAGATAGACACGCCTTGCTATTACAATGGAATCCAATTTACGTTTTACATTTATACATTATCCGAAAACAAATTTGTGTTCCATTTATCCCTTCGAGACACCTACCAGCGCCGGCCGTATGCAACGTTCATGTAGTTTGTATCCAATCTTGCTCACTACAACGACCGTGTTCGGCTCAACGTTTTGTACTTCCTGAAATAAATTATATGTTAATCAGAGGTGAGTAATTCGCCTTGTAAAATTTTAGAACCTGTTGGAACAACGCTTCATGCAGGTTGGGGTTGAATTTTTCATTTAAAGGATTAACCGTTTCCAGCCCATGGCGCTTGAAAACTTGGTTCAGCTGAGCCTTTGTCATAGTTAGTCCTTCGTACAGGTTTTTCAAATGAGGATTCTTATCTGTTATCTGAACGAAATAAAAAGAAAATTTAATGTATGGATTATGTGCGCAAAGTATTGTGTATTTATCAAAATACCTCTTCTTTTGGAACTGCTTCAGTTGCATGACCCAATATATCGGCAACATCAAGAAGATCCTTGCAAAATCCTTGAATTCCAAATAACTTCGCATCTTCTATTTGCTTTGTCAGTCGTCGCCGAAGATTTTCCCCGTCAGCCAGCGCTCGTTTGTATTTATCCTAAAAAAATCCACATTAATAAATTCACTGTATTGAATCAAGAAATGCTATTGTTTCACTAACATCAAGTTCTTTCACTCTCTCAGTAAGCGATTCCGTCTCCTTCTTCAGATTGTCGACTTCGGTTGTCAGCTTTTTCTCATGTTCCGCATCATCCTTTTTAGGAGCTTCTTCGTTTACAAATCGTCGTACATTGATTAGCCCGTGAGCGGGAGCATTATATATTTGATCTGCCGGCCTGTAGAAAGGTAATCGACATCGATCGATGTTGCTTGACTAGGCGTTACAGCATTTTAAGGTTAATAATTACATCATCCATTTCGAACAATCCTTTGGTTCTCTTGAATGGTATACTTACCGCATCAGATGTCTCGTTATAATCGGTGTTAATTTTGAAATCTTCGAAAACACTGACATGTTAATTGATGCCATTATTTAATTGCAATATATAATCCCGGGAAATGCAATAATTGTTAAGAAGAAATCACGTTCAATGGTTTAATGCTGCACCACTCACAACACGCGAGTAATGTAAAACACGAACAGATAAATTTGACAGCTCACGTAATCAGAGTACATGCGATGCATGGACCTTTCAGTCGTTTAATCCACGCACACTAATACCGTTTTCATTTTGATTATGTTGTAACCTAGATGGGAGTATATTGCGCATTTCTAATCGAAAGAAAAATTTTAATGTTCGATTCGAGCATGACAAATCAAAATGCTCAGTCATTGAACATCGGTGCACGCTATTTCTAAACAACCCAAATTTGAGTACGATGGACTGAAATTCCTCTTAAGTATGGCTATACACGCTAAGCTCAGTTTACCCATAATCGCTCAAAAGTGCACATACGCATTTATGGGTAAAGTTGCCATTACCCATATTTGAGTACATTTGTATGGGAAAAATACTCAAATATGGGTAAGAAGTAACATACCCATAAATGGGTATGTGCACTTTTAGCGATTATGGGTATTCTACACCTATATTTGGGTAAACTGATCTTGGCGTGTACGCAAAAGTGACAACACGGAAGAAAAAAAGTACCCATTTGAGCAGTTGCTGAATTCTACCCAAAAGTAAGTTATTTATACCCAACGGGTCGGTTAACATACCTATACCATAGACTAACTCTAAGACCAGTAGGTCCCATACAAAAACGATTTTTTTCTTGGCTCAGTCAGTACTAGCACATCAGTCCCAAGCTCAATAATGCGCCCCTAATAATGAACTCACATGAACACACTCTCAAATATTCTGTCAAAATAACACAGCAAATCAAAACAAAGGCGCAAATATGTATAACAAGGTGCTGGCTTCAAGGTGTACTTCGGACCAAGGGGTTCTACAACAGTGAACCAATTTCAAATCGCTAGTTGCATATTGATTGTTGCCTATACCCTAAATTGGCTTCCCACACGCAACTGCTCAAATGGGTACTTTTTTTCTTCTGTGTAGAGATAGTTCGTAGTGGTAAGATGACAAACATTCAACATCGGCTTGAATCCGATCGATGTTTACTGATTGTCAACGTGTTACTCCTAACCATCTTTAATCACTTTAGGTTAGCCATACACGGTAAATCTGGAAAACTCATTTTATGACTATATTTTGCACATTTTCAAGATTATAGTTGATACACACAAAAAAGAAATATTGTTTTATTAAAAGCTTAGCACTTTACTTCTGAAAAGAGTTTATTTTTCATTAAATTAAAAGTAAAATCATCTACTGCGAAAGTTTTGTGTTTGAATTGAAAGTATATTTTTTCGGTTCAGTGTGTAAATTTACAAGTATGTTCTTTTACCATGAAAATTGTAGAACTGTCAAATCCACCAACACAAAAGAAGTCATCGTATAGATTCTTTCTCTATACTGTTGTCAAGTAATACAAAAGTTTCACATTAAAAATGTTCCTCGCCCCAACGAATCGAAAACGAATCAGGAAAGTTCACAAACTTTCGGCGTTATTAAGTTCAGAACGGCCCATGTAAACGGAATAAGCCATATCACCTGCATGTCACTGATAATAATCCCATCTTTTTTTTTGCAGCGGTGCCACAAGCGAAGACGAGTGGAAGCAGATGCTAGAGCTGGCTCAAGTGCATTCGGAAGATATGGGAAAAATGTTTCGACTTGGATCCTCCGGGATGGAAACATTGGTGATTAAACGACGCCAACCTCCGGTGTCTATGAAAGCTATAATAATTCATTTGAAATTTAAAACCTTTTTATGTTAAAACCATTTTTTATTTCAATCAAAACAGCATACATTTATTTTGATTGTACAATACATTCTAGTTGAAAGTTCATTCTCAAATAAAAATAATTTGCTTTCATTTTCAAATATGCCACGGAAGTGGATTTAACAGTTCTTCAATTCATCTGAAAAGAAAACTTTTTATGTTAAAAGTATTTTTACAGCATACCTTTATTTAAATTGCACGACACTTTCTGGATGAAAGTTTATTTTGAAATAAAAATATTTGTCTTTTATTTTCAACGATGCCACGGTTTCAATTTGACAGTTCTACAATTTGTTTTAAAAATTTCAACTTTTAAATGTAGAGCAGCAAAATTTTGAATTGACGGTTTGAAGGTTTTGATTTTGAAAGTAAACCGCTTTCTACGAAAAAGAACCAACGCAACTTTTCAATTTTGGCAATGGTTTTTTTAATTTTAATAATGATTATTCTTTGTGTGTACGTCAAAAAGTGACTAGCTTTTATACACTAATGAAGAGTACTTTTTACAACAGGACTGAAGCGACTGTCATTTACGACCAACAATCGTGAAGCCGAAAATTTGGTGCTGCGTGTGGTGCTAATATGACAGCTTGGTTTTCTTGAAGGCTGTAGCATAGACTAACTCTAAGACCAGTAGGTCCCATACAAAAACGATTTTTTTCTTGGCTCAGTCAGTACTAGAACATCGTCCCAAGCTCGGTCCCAAGCTCAATAATGCACCCCTTATAATGAACTCACATGAACATACTCTCAAATACTCTGTCAAAATAACACAGCAAATCAAAACAAAGGCGCAAATATGTACTGCAAGGTGCTAGCTTCAAGGTGTATTTCGGACTAAGGGGTTCTACAACAGTGAACCAATTTCAAATCGCTAGTTGCATATTGATTGTTGGCTGTAGGCAGCAAACACAATATGCGCGGAGGAAGTTGGCGTAATTTTCGTTAATTTGATTCGAGAATAAAGTCTTCTGTGTTATAATTAGTGCAGTGATTATCACAACGATAGTATTTTTTCATTGTTTATCAGCCAGGTATAATAAAGTTTTATCTACATTACTGATACTAGTAGGTTGATAGAAGAAATATTAAAAGGAATTATAATCCACTGTGAACCGAGCTTAAAATGTTCAAATCGTCACTAGCACCACACCAAAAGTAGCAGGCTTCAAGAACTAACGCCTGCTTCAGTCCTCTGCTTTTTACGCCTTTTCAAGTATGTCAACGAAGTCAAAAAAATGCGTAAAAAGTAGGCAGCGCTGAGAAAAGAAAATTATCTCTATCCGTGACTTGATGCTGACGCCATTTTCAAATAAGCATTTTTTGTAAGCACCGTCAAATTGTTCAAGAATTGTTTGGGGCTGTTGCAGTACAGAAAATGGAGGAATTATCCAATACGTTGGATACAGACGCATTCGCTTAATTGACAGGTAAGGTGAACATTTGCTTTTGTCAGTAATTAAAAATGCCTAACACTGTATTTAACAAAATAGGTCTTCCATGGTCTGTAACTGCATCCGGTTATTAGGGACGAATCATTGAACAATAAACATCATCTTTATTGAATACTCTGAACATGCCAGCTTTGACGAACTAAAACGATTCGTTCGTTTTCTACGACCACAAGAGGTTATCAGTACGGTTCCATATGGTAATTCGAATCAAAACCGAACGTCTCAGGTTCCCATGAATTGGTACATCAAAACACGGCTGATGTCACCGTAACTGAGCTGTGTGATTAAAGAAGCAGACGTTGAGCTTGGGACCGAGCTTGGAGCTGATGTGCTGGTACTTCCTGAGCAAAGAAATTATATTCATTTTCATCTTGACTATCCAGCCGCTGCTATAAGGTTAAAGTAAATAGTTCCAGAACGTCTGATAATCAACTTTTTAACAAAATGCGTGAATAAAGTTTTGGGCAAACTTTCTAGATAGGGTAGGTAACGACTTAAGCACCCCGGGACCCTATTCCAAGCAGGGGGTTAACGTTAACTTATACGCGCATTTTTTTGCAGTATGGTGCTCCATCTAGTGAAGCACTATACTGCAAAAAATGAACGTTGTAGGTTAACGTTTACCCCGTGCTTGGAATAGGGTCTCGGGGTGCTTAAGCCGTACGCTACCCTACTTATTTGTAATATATTTGGTTTTTTCATTTAATAATTGTATAATAATTGATGTCTTTTTCACTTTCGATTTGTTCAGCGAAACAAGAATAAAACTAGCTGAAATAGACCAACTTTGCGTTCCCCGCACCAGTGTTGTACACTCAGCCAAATAATCTTAAGAATTTATATGGAATTTCATATGGAATTTCATATGGAATTTCATTCATTATATGGAATTCGTTGTTCTTGTACACCTTTAAGCTATCCTGACTACAAGTGTTGATATATAGTAGTGAGCAAGTCACTAGATTCATAACATCAACGTTCATGGTTCGAATCCAGGTTCCTTCATATTTTTATTTTTTCGGCATCATTATATTTCTTAATGCCAGAGGAGGTTTTGGCTCAATTTTTGGTAGCCATACTTTCGACAAATTTGTGTCCATCGTATTCAAATTTGGGTTGTTTAGAAAAAGCGTGTAAAAAATAAATCCAATCTCCGATTTGGATCGCCATTGAAGACGTCCTAACACACACGCTAAGTTCGGTTTACCCAAATATGGGTGAAGAATAACCATAATCGTGAAAAGTGCACAAACCCATTTATGGGTACATTACTACACAGGAAAAAATCTTGTAGTAAAAACTACCATTTCAACCGACTATGCCTATCTTTAAAACTACCATGAAATTTCAATTTAACGCTTAATTTAACCCTCGAAATGGTAGTTTCTACTGCGACTTTTTTTTGCGTGTACATACCCATATTTGAGTATTTTTCCCATACAAATTTATTCAAATATGGGTAAAGTCAACTTTACCCATATATGCGTATGTGCGCTTTTATGCAATTACGGGTTAACTGAGCTTAGCGTGTACACGCTAAGCTCAGTTTACCCATAATGGCAGAAAAGTGAACATTCTCATTTTTGGATATATTCCTGGTGCAGTTGAAAATCGGAATATAGCAGTCGCGCCAATCGAATTTTCTCCCGTTCTATGAATTTAAACAGTGGCGCATCTATTGCGCTGTATAGCGCATCAGATGCGCCATACAGCGCACTAGATACGTCATTGTTTGGACTTATGGAACGGGAGTAAAATCGATTGGCGCGACTGCTATATTCCGGTTTTCAACCGCACCAGGAATACTTGCCTTTACGCATACTTGAGTAAATATGTATGGAAAAAATACTCAAATATGGGTAAGTAGTAATGTACCCATTAGGCTTTTTGACGTTTAATGACCTTTCCGTTTCTAGCACATGCAGAGGAATGATGGTATGTTTTCCTCCAAAAGATTTTCCTTCTTACTTGCACTACTTTGTTTTAAATGGCGCTGTAGCATAGACTAACTCTAAGACCAGTAGGTCCCATACAAAAACGATTTTTTTCTTGGCTCAGTCAGTACTAGCACATCGGTCCCAATCTTAATAGTGCGCCCCTAATAATGAACTCACACGAACACACTCTCAAATATTCTGTCAAAATAACACAGCAAATCAAAACAAAAGCGCAAATGTGTACACGCTAAGACTCAATTACCCATAAAAAGGTAATTGTTTCACCCATATATGGGTAACTGATGCAATACTCATAATATGGGTAAATTTTACTCACAAAAGTAGGTGAACTTGACGTACAATGTGAGTGAAGTTATTTTACCTAAATATGAGTGAATGCAATTTACCCATATTTGGATGAAAAAATAAACAGTTTATATTTTTTGTTGAATCGACTTGATTGTATATTTTGCGAATAATTTAAATTTTTATTCATGTTTCATGAATTAAGTTTTGTCGTGACTAAATGGTTAGTGAAGAAAATTGATTATGCAGCCTCATTATTTTAATTCTGTTTTTGCAACTTTGTTTTTTCGACGGTTGTCTGAACCAGCAAGAAATATTCAAAAGATAGAGGTCCATCCGGTTAAGTAGCGATTGCGCATTGGAATGGAAGTGCTGAGAAATAATTTGGATCCGGATTCGTTCCGAAAATTGAACGGTGAGTAGCTGGTGACAGAATTGTTACATTTAAATATATGTTCCTATATGATCAAGGAACAACCATATTGTTTTATTACTTAAAAATAAGCAACTATTACTTGTTTTAATATTGTTCCTCATATTATTCAAGGTTATCAATGTTACGTGAAAACTTGCGGAATGTATGTTAAGGGTGACGAAGACGATCTTAAAATTTACTACAAATCGATACACTAGCTGAACACAAGCAGCAAGAATGATGTGCCATTCAGGCTTGGTTTGCTCCTCCGTTTGAGCGAAGAGTGGAGTGTATCGGCCACGCGCACGGCATAAGTTGTATGGTGCACCGTGCGTGTTCGGCATCTGCTCTGCACCGACGAATACACGCTCCTCTCGTTCGGTAGATGGAGCGAGCGAAATGACAAAAGAGAAATCTCGAAAGTTTGCACTGCACTGCTCGTGTGTTTGGTAAGAGCGCGCTCGCCGAGCAAACGAGTGTGTTGCTCTACGTGCCTTTCAACAGCCTTTCTATTGGCGTAGGGGAGTAAAAGCTCCACTCTGATGTAACCTTCGCATAAGGATGTTTGGAAGAATGGATGAAAAATGGTTTACAAAATGTTTTTCTGGTTAGACTCATGCGCATCATGAGGTTTACTGGATGATTTTTCATAAAAATTTACAGAAAAAAATCTTTTAGTAAAAACCACTATGCCTGTGTTCAAAACTACCATGAAATTTCAGTCAAATTTACTATGTTTATTGTACAACCTACAACATTTATTAAGGCATGGTAAAATCAAACGCATTTATAGTCAGGGGAAGATTGTTGGTGTTTGCGCTTAATTTAACCCTCAAAATGGTAGTTCCAACTGCGGTTGCTTTTGCGTGTTTGATTTCTTGACACCGTCCATGATGCAACACATAGCAGATGTAAATACAAGTTAATTTACGAATAAATTAGAACCGAGATAGTTTACTACTTATGTTTCATTGTGAAAATCGTCTAGAAGCACTACTGTATCGAATTGCTGTTGGTTGAAAGAAGTTTGGATGTATATCCTAAGATATTGGTTGGTAAACAAATGTTTGCTTGTTAATGTAATTTTGAACCAAATTCTATTTCTTTTTGTTGTCAATAGAAACTTCCTTTGCAGCGCTTTTAGAATTTAAAAAAAAATTGTTGTTGGTTCAAAAATAAAATCGGTATTGTTTGAATAAATATAAATTATGGGTAAGCCGTAAGTCAACAATAATATTTGTTGAATCTATATAGAACAATATTTTTTCCAGCGTATAGATGCGTGTGAACAATTTATGGAAAATTGCACCAAATGTTGATTCAAATCGTCATAAGATACCTTTCGTTTAGTAGATCACATTTAAATAGTAAGTCTCCAGTAATCGAAGCTTTAGAATTTGGTCGGAGACCAAAAGATAGACTTAATCCAGTTTTCTTAAAATTTCAGATTTGTTGCTCCACTTGTACATACATGTGTTTCTATTATGGCCACACCCATAAGTAACACACGCGATTGGCCATCAAAGGAACCAAAATGTTAAACTATGGCGATAATTGGTGCAGTGTTCCAGTTATGGTAAACGTGATTAATAATACAAAACCAAAATTTCGGCTCAGTTTCGATATTTTTCCTTCAAAAAATAGATTAAAAGCTTTCATTTGACGTTTTGAACGTGGGGTTTTCCCAGAATTTTTAAACATAGTTCCTAACTAGTATAAATTAACCCTTTACTGCTTGCTACTTACTACTTTGTAAGGCAAACAGAAATTTGTAATAATGCAAATTGGTTATTCACTTTTGATTTATTTTTCAAATTGGTTATTTTGTTACGTAACGATTTTTAAACCCCCCTCCCCCATATGTCATAATAAGTAACGGTTGCTCAACCCTCCTCCCCCCCCTTTCATGCGTTACGTAATTTGTGCACAAAACCATATAGCTGTGCTCGCATTGTCTTAAACAGCTTCCGGGCGGTAGCCAGGAAATTAGTTACGGATTTTTTCTTAAGTACATTGTGAAGAGCCAATTGCACGTCATGAGCCACACATCCTCCTCCTATTAGATAACCCTGTTCAATAATAGACAAATCGTCTATGCTTTCATCAATATCAGCTTCATCATCCGAAAGATCGGGTGATGGTTCAGCTCCGTCGTCTTCACTAGAAAGTATGAAAACTAATTCTCCTGTAATGATATGTATTTGCCCTGTTAAAAGGAAAGAATTTAAATTTCATTTCCGAATTGTCAAGTTTATTTGAGTATTCACCAAACAGAATATCCTTGTTATTGGAAATATATATGTGAAAATTTATTTCTCATCTGCCAGAAATAAGTCTTCCAGAATATCTGGGTTATATAAAAGCTTTTATCTGACACTTTGATACTTTGATACGTTTTCGAAAAAATGTTCCGTCGCATTAACTGGCATTGCAAGAAGCTTGTGTATTTTTTATCGAACAATAAAATATATAGAATAACGATAACTTTTTGTGATTTTTTTTCCAAAATGTACCAAAGTGAATTGAGCGTTAAATGACAATTATTTTCATTTTGTCATATGGAACACATCATTTTTCCAAAACAGGGCTATCAAACTTACCAAATTGCAATGCAGCTCTCAAAATTATTATCTTCGTCCTCGCTGTCTGAATCTTCGAAATGATTTTCGCCATTTGACGCTTGTACGTCTTCACGCTCAGTCAAATGAAGAGTCTGAGCATCTTTCATTAAATTGGTTGCTTCTATAAAATTAGAACCGTTATAAGTAGTGACAGAGTGAACTTGACCCAGATCAATGTTGAAGTTATTCATCACCTTAAGAATCAGCCTTTCTATTGGCGTAGGGGAGTAAAAGCTCCACTCTGATGTAACCTTCGCATAAGGATGTTTGGAAGAATGGATGAAAAATGGTTTACAAAATGTTTTTCTGGTTAGACTCATGCGCATCATGAGGTTTACTGGATGATTTTTCATAAAAATTTACAGAAAAAAATCTTTTAGTAAAAACCACTATGCCTGTGTTCAAAACTACCATGAAATTTCAGTCAAATTTACTATGTTTATTGTACAACCTACAACATTTATTAAGGCATGGTAAAATCAAACGCATTTATAGTCAGGGGAAGATTGTTGGTGTTTGCGCTTAATTTAACCCTCAAAATGGTAGTTCCAACTGCGGTTGCTTTTGCGTGTTTGATTTCTTGACACCGTCCATGATGCAACACATAGCAGATGTAAATACAAGTTAATTTACGAATAAATTAGAACCGAGATAGTTTACTACTTATGTTTCATTGTGAAAATCGTCTAGAAGCACTACTGTATCGAATTGCTGTTGGTTGAAAGAAGTTTGGATGTATATCCTAAGATATTGGTTGGTAAACAAATGTTTGCTTGTTAATGTAATTTTGAACCAAATTCTATTTCTTTTTGTTGTCAATAGAAACTTCCTTTGCAGCGCTTTTAGAATTTAAAAAAATTGTTGTTGGTTCAAAAATAAAATCGGTATTGTTTGAATAAATATAAATTATGGGTAAGCCGTAAGTCAACAATAATATTTGTTGAATCTATATAGAACAATATTTTTTCCAGCGTATAGATGCGTGTGAACAATTTATGGAAAATTGCACCAAATGTTGATTCAAATCGTCATAAGATACCTTTCGTTTAGTAGATCACATTTAAATAGTAAGTCTCCAGTAATCGAAGCTTTAGAATTTGGTCGGAGACCAAAAGATAGACTTAATCCAGTTTTCTTAAAATTTCAGATTTGTTGCTCCACTTGTACATACATGTGTTTCTATTATGGCCACACCCATAAGTAACACACGCGATTGGCCATCAAAGGAACCAAAATGTTAAACTATGGCGATAATTGGTGCAGTGTTCCAGTTATGGTAAACGTGATTAATAATACAAAACCAAAATTTCGGCTCAGTTTCGATATTTTTCCTTCAAAAAATAGATTAAAAGCTTTCATTTGACGTTTTGAACGTGGGGTTTTCCCAGAATTTTTAAACATAGTTCCTAACTAGTATAAATTAACCCTTTACTGCTTGCTACTTACTACTTTGTAAGGCAAACAGAAATTTGTAATAATGCAAATTGGTTATTCACTTTTGATTTATTTTTCAAATTGGTTATTTTGTTACGTAACGATTTTTAAACCCCCCTCCCCCATATGTCATAATAAGTAACGGTTGCTCAACCCTCCTCCCCCCCCTTTCATGCGTTACGTAATTTGTGCACAAAACCATATAGCTGTGCTCGCATTGTCTTAAACAGCTTCCGGGCGGTAGCCAGGAAATTAGTTACGGATTTTTTCTTAAGTACATTGTGAAGGGCCAATTGCACGTCATGAGCCACACATCCTCCTCCTATTAGATAACCCTGTTCAATAATAGACAAATCGTCTATGCTTTCATCAATATCAGCTTCATCATCCGAAAGATCGGGTGATGGTTCAGCTCCGTCGTCTTCACTAGAAAGTATGAAAACTAATTCTCCTGTAATGATATGTATTTGCCCTGTTAAAAGGAAAGAATTTAAATTTCATTTCCGAATTGTCAAGTTTATTTGAGTATTCACCAAACAGAATATCCTTGTTATTGGAAATATATATGTGAAAATTTATTTCTCATCTGCCAGAAATAAGTCTTCCAGAATATCTGGGTTATATTAAAAGCTTTTATCTGACACTTTGATACTTTGATACGTTTTCGAAAAAATGTTCCGTCGCATTAACTGGCATTGCAAGAAGCTTGTGTATTTTTTATCGAACAATAAAATATATAGAATAACGATAACTTTTTGTGATTTTTTTTCCAAAATGTACCAAAGTGAATTGAGCGTTAAATGACAATTATTTTCATTTTGTCATATGGAACACATCATTTTTCCAAAACAGGGCTATCAAACTTACCAAATTGCAATGCAGCTCTCAAAATTATTATCTTCGTCCTCGCTGTCTGAATCTTCGAAATGATTTTCGCCATTTGACGCTTGTACGTCTTCACGCTCAGTCAAATGAAGAGTCTGAGCATCTTTCATTAAATTGGTTGCTTCTATAAAATTAGAACCGTTATAAGTAGTGACAGAGTGAACTTGACCCAGATCAATGTTGAAGTTATTCATCACCTTAAGAATCACGCCACAAATAACTTCCACCGTACTGAGGCCAAATTTTTTCACCATAGCAAGGGTGTGAGTGTAAAGCACGCCATTTACCAAAACGTTATGCTAGGTCTGCTTTTATTCAAACTATGCGACCCACGAATGCTGGTGATATGCACATTACGGTCCATCGATATACTTTTGAAAGTTTCTTTTGAACATCTCCCGCGGAAATGTTTTCCTTGTTCTACGTTAGAAGTCCGGACTCCTCTGCTTTTTCCTTGTGAACGGAAGTAATATGCCGAGTCAAATTAAATTTCTAGTCACGCTGCAGCGACCGCCCTTTACACAATGAGCATATAAAAACGAATCCTAGAGGGTTTGAGCTGTTTAGTGGAATCCTTGTAACTATAAATTAGAAGAAAAATTAGTAATCTCCATTTAATTCCAACTACCATTGCTTATCTTCGACAGATACGCGTATTTCGTCTACAATGTGCAGACTTCTTCAGTGTCTCGTACTAATAACTCGACTCGAGTTATTAGTACGAGGCACTGAAGAAGTCTGCACATTGTAGACGAAATACGCGTATCTGTCGAAGATAAGCAAAGGTAGTTGGAATTAAATGGAGATTACTAATTTTTCTTCTAATTTATAGTTATATAAAAACGGTTTTTTTCTGAACCATTGTGACAAATTATTTACTTTTCAGAAAAAAAAACTCGATACCCCCAATTAGCTTCCTTTTCTCAGCCATCATTGAAAAACTATACAATACTCAACAAAAACATCTACACTCCATGTGATAGGTACGACCGCATACTAACGCAGGCAAAATTCCGAAATCCAAGAGCACGGAGCATCTTTGTTTTGCTCCGTGTTTCTCTTTCTGCATGACACACGCTCCCGCTAGGCAATGCTCTTGCTCCGTTTTCAAATTCTCGTGCACGGCGTGCAACTGCTGATCACACGGCGTGTGTCGAGTATTCTGCTCCGCGTGTGGTTTAAAACGTACACATGCTAGCTACACGTGCGAAGAGAAACCAAGCCTGGTGCCATTCAGATTTTCTGAGTGCGCAGCCACTTATTTTCACTGTTTTCATTTGAAAAATCATATTCTACAACAGCATCCGCAACCTCAACCAACCGCAATTGAAGACTTATAGAAATAAATGACAAGAATTTTGATTATGCACTTCGCAGAAGATTGTCAGGGGAGACATTCAATAAAAGAATAAAAGACCTAACGATTACTCTATTTTTTTATTATTAAGGAACAAGAGATATATTCCCACATTTGCGTCTACTGTTATGATTATTAAATTTACCTAAATATGCTTTAAATTTACTTTAAATAGGTTACCCATAAATGGATTAACATTACCTATCCTGCATAGGGTAGTATGACAAAGGGTTATGTGCCTGATCGTATACTACCGTTCAAATGCCCTCCGCTCGTTTTCAAACTTACATCTATTCAATTTCAAAAAGCCTGCCGTTCCCTTACGGATCTATCAATACACTTTCTCTTCATGTCTATTTGTTCTAGCAATAAAATTACTGTCCGCTCCTAGCGCTTCGCATGGTGATGATAAATTATCTGCTTCTGATAAAAAAAAACTTCATCATTACCTATATTGTTAGTTTACCATGTGTACTCAAAAATGGGTAAATCGACTTTACCCATAAAATGAGTATGTGCACTTTTCCGCGATTATGGGTAAAGTTCACTCATATTTAGGTAAACTGATCTTAGCGTGTATAGCAAGGTGCTGGCTTCAAGGTGTAATTCGGACCAAGGGGTTCTACAACAGTGAACCAATTTCAAATCGCTAGTTGCATATTGATTGTTGGCTGTAGTGTGTGCGAGGGGCAAATCATTACATATATAACTGAATCGAAAATGTGTAGAAATTTGGGAAAAATGCGTTGAAAAGTACACCAGCGCATTCAATGCGCTAAAACATGCACGAATAAATCAAATGCACGGAGAAAAAAATAAAGTCATATCAATAATATTCCGGTCCCGATCGAGCATATTTGTGCATTGACTTTTATATAATACTTTTTTGAGATTGTTTCACGCATAATACAATAGATCGAAGAATAATGGAAGCTTCAATTAAACAGAATTGACGATCTAATTAGAGCATGAAATAGGGTTGAATCAACTATATTATGCTAACATCAACAATATTCATTGTTGATGATTTGACAGCTCTCTGATTCTCATGATAAATTCAATAATGTTTATGTTTAATTTGACCTAATTTTGAGGGTTGAACTAATGGTATCGGATGGTTGGTTTAAGCATACACAGAGATTCGTTCACATGATGTTATGGTTGGTTCCAAAAATAAAAAAAAATCGTTAAATTTACGATAAAAGTTCCTATAATGGTGGTATTTTAGTGCAATATGCTCTAATTGGAACATTTTGCACTAAAATACCACCATTATAGGAACGTTTACTCGATTAGCACATATTCCTTGGATATTACGAAATTAAACAACTGTCCACTCCTAGGGTCGCATGTTGATAAGAATGATATTTCCAATTTTCAAACATTTTAATTAATTACGTGCTTCGTGCAATACAATCAAACATGATTACTTTAAATGTGATCTTCTTCACGCTCGATCTTTTTCGACTTCTTCACGCTCGATTAATTGTAGCGCATCAATGTCGTACCCGTTAGCTGAAATCAAAATTTATTAAAACTACTTTAAAGAATAGTTACAATTTGCTTACATACCTACAAACTCTTCGATGCCCGCCGCGGATAATCCAAACGATTTCAATGATTCTACCACTTCTTCGTCAACATAAAACTCTTCAACCAGGTCGTCGTCCAAGTCAACCGAGTGATCTGCCGCCGCCATGATATTTTTTTTCCTTCGCTTTGTCGTTGAGCGCGGATGGCAGCCACGAGGCTCAGTAGAGCTGCTAAATGCCCTATTTAACCTTCCAGTATGAGTGATTCAACGATAAACACGGATTCAAATAATGACATGTATGCTTGATTTAAGCATTTAATGGTTGATGTTCAATAACGTTGATTCAAATGAAATCGAAAATGCATTAGTGATTTGCCCCTTGAGTCTGCCCCTGGGTTCAAGGTCATGCAGCCTAATAAATGGGTAAGTGCACTTTTCGCGATTATGGGTATTCTTCACCCATATTTGGATTAAACTGATCTTATCGTGTCCATAGAGAACGCGACGCGATGAGCGATTATCATGCGACCATGCACTGGTTCGTCGCTCGGTGTTCGCGCGATTTCAAGCCAAACATTGCACTACACTGATGAAAAAAAACTTTTGATAATCATAAATTACGCCTTATGAAGTATCACAAACGCAGGTTGTTTAGACTTCATGAGATTATTATGTTATTCACAAGGGCTCTTACGACTTTCTTACTTACTCACAATGATTTTTCTATGTGTATCTTATCAGTGCCACAAAATTACCTTATGATTTCCATATTCATCCTATGAATGAAAAAAACCATAAGGGAATTTAATAAACCAACAACAATGGCGAACCCAAAAATGTTGTGGAAAAAATTGAGGTGTTTGTAATGGTCGATCCGGGAACAACGGTGCTACAGGTGAAGATGTTTAGGATGGGGGGTTTGGATTTTGCAATTAAAAAAAACTAATCATTTTTTTTATTTTTTATTTGTAGAATGCTGCATTAGTGGGCGCTTCTGCTATCACGAGCGATTGGCAGTAGCCGGTAACTGTCATTATGAAGGGATGGCGAATCGTGACCAATTCCCGCAAGGCTCGCGAAGATGTGATGGAGTTCTTGCTGATGAATCATCCGTTGGATTGTCCGAATTACCAGTTGTCTGAGCTGGCATTCGATCACATCCGAACGCAGTCAAGTGCCGTTATCGTTGGGTCACGATGTTTGATAAGTTGCTTCTATGATGACGAAGCAATTCCGAGGAGAAATCATCCGGTTTGGACGACATCAATGCGAAATCTTACCGTTGTACACATCTCGTAGCCTCGACGGTGAAGTTGATCAAATATGAAAAGGCAGCAACAGCATTAAACAAAATTATGCACCCAGATCCGGTGAAAATCCGACATCAGAACCTGATATTATGACCCTGGAATGGTTAGTTCGGTCGATCGAACATAAGGCACTAGCACCGGAAGAAGATGATGTGACCTACCAGCCTAACCTGAAAGACACAGCGAGAGATGACGGCCTTGAACCACCCGGCTAGTAAGAAGAATCTGGAATCTATGAACAGCACCTTTAAGCGTACAGAAGTGCCTAAACTCCGCTTGGATGATCTCAAGCCGGGTCTTAGTCGAGTCAGTCGTATATATGCAAAAGAATACATCCGTCCAATTACTATCTGTTCCTGGGGCTCCAAAAAAATACTCAACCAACCACTCCGACATCATCTAGTGGATCTACTCTGCAGGATTCTGAACAAATAACCCAGTCGGAGTTCATGTTCGGCAAAACGCTATTCATCTACGGATTTTCGCGCGAAGACGCAATGCAGATTTTTTCCGATTGTGAAAATGATTGTGGCAGAATGATTGTAGACGAGAACTATGCCGATGTGATCGATTATATTGTACTTCCGACCTGTAGCATAGGTGAAATCGATTTCAGTGTCAAAGGTCTAGAAACGGTCAAATGCATTTCGAACATGTGACTTCGATCCAAGACGGTATATGCTATCCATTAGATTATTATTTTGAGCCTATTTTGTACGGCGAAGATGATCCAAAATTGTGGGATTCTTGGGGTGAAAGTTGAGGATCGGCTCGTCTGAAAGGCGGCGCAAATTGTGATCCGCAAAGAGCCGGTTGGAGCCAAATATGATGATAACACCAAGTGGGGTGAGTTTTTGTAGTTTAAGCTAACCATATTGTCGTTAGCTAATGACTGATTTCATACTATCCACAGATTTAACCATTGTTAGTGCCGAATGGCTCCAAGAATGCCTCAAACAGAAATGACGGGTAATTGAGCAACCTTTCTTCGTAGGTAAATCAATTTGCTCCCTGAAGAACATCTCCAAGAATCCATCGGCCAGCAAAAGTCGGATGAAAAATTCCCTCGGACGACCTCGACCGACGATGTGGATGTTGACTCGGCATTTGTACAATAATAAACACTTCAAGGAACCTTTTATTTACAAATAAGATGGTTTTGGTCTCATTTATAAAATTATTCTATAAAATAAACCCCTATTTCTAAAAATACCAACATGAAAGTGTAAATTGTATTTGAAAATCTATTTTAAAATGCATAACGGACACCTTCCGTTATCAAAATCAACAATAATGTGTTGCATAAGGTTGTGTTATGAAACTCATGTAGTTATCATATCTAAAACATAGCTGGTAATGAAGACAAAAAACATCGCATTCGCATTCATAAGGTAAAAGTATGAAATTCAAACCGATTCCTTGTGGCTAAATTTCATAAGGTTTTTGAATAAACTTCTTAAGATTTTTTTCGTCAGTGTAGTCTCAACACTCAAAAATCAATTTATGTTTGGTGCTGCACTTATTTTTTATTAAATATGGTCAAGTAGGGAAACGGAACCTTTTCTCACCATAGTACATATATCCATCACATTCTGCAGCCATCCAACTTCAAACGTAAAAAAATGTTTAATTCCTCCAATTAATGGACGCAGGAACCAAGAATATATAATCCTGGTAAATAAAATTAGGTCTTGAATATAATTAAGAGCTACAAAAACGTTTCGGAAACTTAAATTTCGTAAAAATAATGTGCAGTCAGATTTTCAACACAATTTCTTACCTTTGCACTACAAATTCGTCGTATTGATCTAACCGTACTAGGGAATATACTCGAGCCAGACTCCAAGTTTTCTCTTCAATTGTACTATATCCTCACACATTTTCGATCCGTAATTGCACAAACCATAAAAATCACACTCCACTTATTACACTAACCACACTAGAATCTACGAATACTTGATAAAATACTAGAAAACTATGGGATTAATTTTCACAATAATATAAATACGCTTGCACCTATTCTGAACCGTGTTTACAATCGACGTAATCGCTTGATGTTGCACTGCTCACATACTGTATAGCATACACATTAACGCTAGTGTGCGTGTTCAATCATTCATAGAGCATTCTATGCCCCACGTTGTGGTGAATCTTGTTGTCAATATTCTCATGGGAGAATAACAAACAAACCCTTTCATATTGTCTTGGTTATATGCATGCTACCCAATACACGTGAAGTGCTGTCAAATGATCTACTTCATGTTTGGGTGTAGTAGTGAAGAGCGTTAACTTGTTTGTATTTTTTTCTTGATTAAAATCAGTACGATTAACATATGTACACAGATGGGATTAATGTTTTTCGTCATATTATTAATATAGGTACATAGCAGTTTCAACTTTTCCGTATTAAATTGGAAGAAAATTATCAGAATCGAATGTTTTGTGTGTTGCTAAACGATTAAGGGTAAATGGACGAATAAATTGTGAATAACTTGTGTACTCAGTGTTCGGTATTCAGTATTCACCGATTTCCACTGGAGGTCTGCTTATTGAGCTCAATATAGGTACCGCTTCCCTATTATTGAGGAATCCAACTTGAAAAAAGAAGAAGACATCGAGTGGTGATAAATCTGACAGCTCCCATGTTAAAGTGTACGACGAAACTTTTAAAATGCTTCTAGAAAATTCAAATGAAATTCTTATTAAAAGCGGTTTGTTGCATGATGTAAGGAAATTATTGAGAAGTTTTGGATTTTTTTTACATCATGCAACAAACCGCTTTTCATAAAAAGGTTAGTATTGGATTTTTGTATCTTTTCATGTAATAAAACAAAATGTGAGATTGAAAGAGGTTTTATTTGTATGTAAAATTACTCGGCAGATCTGAAATATTCAAAATAATTTACTACCTTCAAAAAATTCAGTGACTTCCGCTGGCAAACCTCCACCACCACACGGTAAACTTCACTTTGCTTCTCAATTTTGAAGTATTTTTTTCTTCTAGAACGACTAAGCAGCTGATTTTTTTTCGCGCACGTTTATTTATTTCGTTTTAAGTGCGAAGATGGATAGAATAGGGCATAGTGAAAGCACACTTGAATGAAATTGCTCGCCCCATTGAAAATTATGTGCGGACTATACAAGGGGTGGATCGCTCAGCACATTTTTCTACTGCGCTATTTATTTTAGTGTGTCTACAAGCGTTGCAATGTTCTGGGAGTTCCCGTAATGTGCCGAAGGTGACGATATCTTGACAACCTAAATTGTTGTTTTCTGCTGTGCCTGGCAGCCAGGCAATGCATATTGGCATGGTTGCTGGGTTCTACAAGCTCAACTGTCAAAAGTGTTCCTCAGTGTGCCACACATGTGGTATGGATTGAAAAATCGTAGTGCCGCAATTATTTATTTGACAACATCTTCGACACAAAAGTCGCACAGACTGGTTAATCGACCTTCTTAATTCTAAATTTAAAAACTACTTTGCTAACATTAAAATCGAAACAGTCACACACTTCATTGAAACGTGTACAACATAAATCCAGTGGCATAATATGGAGCCCAAACCTGCACTCCATATTCAAGTACACTGCGAACTAAAGCACAGAACAGCCCAACAAACATCGGTGTTGAATGAGAGCTTGTTCAAGCAAATATGGAGAACCTATTCAGCTGTTTCTTCTAGAAGAGCTGAATAGCTTCTCCAAATTTGTTTGAACAAGCTCTTATTCAACACCGATGTTTGTTGGGAGGGCCTTCAACGCATGCACGTCATTGAATTGGGCTGTGTTCCGGCGTAGAAAACCTAGCATCGCATTGGCCTTTGCAGTTATAACTGAGATGTGTTCGTTAAAGCGAAGTTTACTATCAAGTATGACGCCAAGATCCTTGATCGACGTGACTCTTTCTAATGGAAAGTTGTTCATCCCGTATTAAACATATTCGTCTAGTGTGTAAGATATCGTGGCTGGCACACTGTTCTGAGCTACTTAAGAGTCACCCACAATTGATACGTTGCGGATGCGTTTGCGTGAATTTGACAGTTTTCCCATAGGTTTTCTGTCAAATTTACGTCAACGCAACCGCAACATATCAATTGTGGGTGACTCTTTACCCTTGGGACCATATCAGTCTCATTGGAAACGAACCTGTGTGTTAAGTGACGGGTGTTGAAAATTATGTGCGGCAAATGAAAATCATATTGGCTCACATGATTTCAATTCGAAGCAAAAATTGACCGATTTAAGTGCCAATTATTGATTTATTTTCAGTGTAGGTTACATTTGTGTCAAATTGAAAAAATACGAATGTTTTGAAAGTTTATTTTTTTTTAATCGGTATTTCAACTCAATATTGTAACTTGTTATATTTGCATGGTTTTTATTGTGAAACGTTGTCAGGATTACAAAGAAAATGTTGCTTTTTATGTTTATGATAATTCTAGGCGTGTAATTGATACATGTGTTACTAAGGACCTATTGCATTTGCTTTTGTAGATTGGATCTGTAAGATTGGTATTTTGCGAAGTTAGCATACAAATTTGACTATTTTGATTACGGTAAACACTAATAAAAATAATGTTCACATTAGGTCCACATTAGGTTCACATTAGCTTTATTGTTGTACTCTTTCACCGCTTAATCCTTGCAATAAGTGAACATTCAATTAAAATGCAGCCCATCATATTTGAGTACCTCAACAACTGACCAACATATTTACTAGGAAATCTTACAAATCTGCGCAAATCTCAATTAATAACCAACACATCTGATATTCAAATATAAGCTTTGCTGTATTGCAACAAGCTTAAAAGTAACAATATCAGATGCGTTGGTCCGTTGTAGCATGGTGATGCACGGTTAGCTAGTTGCATTCTTTTTTACGAAAACATGACACAAATGTTTGCACCTGCTTTCAAACCTATTTGCTAAGTCATAGGTTGAAGGCGTACAAGAACAGAGTCGTGCAAAACAAAATTTATTCAAAAGTTTATTTATTTATTTATCTATATATTTATTTGATTAAATCATCAACGGACTATTTTGGTGTCCAAATGATAAAACACCCGCATTATTCCACCGATGGTGAGACTGAACCCTTCATACACTTCACCAGAATTACGAACTCAAATGTGGCCAATATGGTACTGGATACATACACAGCAAAAAAAAGTAATATACATCAACGTAATTCACTCTAACGTATTAAAAACTGATCTAATCAAGAAAATACGATGCACAATAACATCCACTTAGTGGAATATTACATCGGTCTTCAAATTACATCAGAAAAAAAAATTGTTGCATGAATGTAATAATCACATATTAAAAACATTAATATTACACGAAAACCAATGCACATAAAGAACTCCGCAAAAAAGATAAATATTACACGATTTTGATGCTTTATCGCATTTTGTTTTCATGTAAAATTAAATCTCGCAACACTATCAAACTTTTTCTTGTTTGTTAGTTAACAACATCGAAAATTGTCTTCGTCGTCGCGGCCGTTGCTTTCTTTCATTCATGTGCTTTCGGACAATGGGGAATACGAGTTTATGAGCCCGTGGGATTTGGAACCGGTGGACGAAAATCGATTGCCGCTGGGAGTCGGTAGCACTGTTCCTGTTTTATCCGAGGAGCTCCTTGCTACTTTCTACCAGCCGAAGCCGGAAGAGTGGCCTCGGGGTGATCGTGATGCATCCTGCCGGCGGATCATTGCCGGATTGGAACAGGTACTTTAAAGCGTTGCGATTGAACTTATTAGTATTTATGTGTAATGATATTTGTTTTAGGTTTTGGGCCTCGCAATAGCCGACCTATTCCTGGCTCCAGTGGACCTTAATATCTATCCGGAATATGCCTTTGTCGTAGAGTATCCAATCGATTTGAATACAATAAAGGCACGGTTCGAAAATCACTTCTACCGGCGATGAGCGCTATCTGGCCAATGCGGAAAAGTTCAACGAGTCTCCGTAGCAGTTGCAGTAGCGGAACAGCATCATCCAGTCGGAGATCTACTCAAAGTCACAATACTAGCGGAGCTACCGCTAAGTCACATAATTCAGACGATGATGGTGACGACGACGATGATGACGACGTGCAGGTCCACCAAGAAGGCCAACCCGGAATGAAACTGTGACGTTCCAGCGGGAGGATCCAACGGAGTTTCGTCTAGTAGCAACGCAATCACTATGGAGCTTCAACCGGGACCGAGTAGAAGCCGAAAAACAGTAGCAGCAGAAGCAAGAACAGCACCAGTAGCGTCTTCAAGTCGCGTCACACGACGATCTCAGGAAGCGGAAGATGAAGATGCAACTATTAGCAGTCGTGAGAGTGAAAGTTCAAGTGATTCTAGTTACAGAAGTGAGGATAGTACCGGAGTTCCAGTGTCTCACAAACGAGAATACGTCTCAGGTAAGATGTACGATCCGTATAAGAAGAAACGGCGGAAGAAAGCCAAACCAAAGAAGGCAAATAAAAATTCTATTAAGAGTGCGGTTAGTTCATCTACGCCAAGGAAAAAGCCTCCCACTGGTACGTGCGAATCCAGGAGAGAACATTTTCTGTCTGTCCGACAAGCACAATCACAGAGACCGAGAAATGGAACAATTCCTACCCTGGAAGTCCCCGGACCATCTAAGTCAAACTACAGAGTGGATAATCACGCCCCATCGCGAGAGGAACGCATCAATAATTCAACGCAACGCAACAATAATGTTTGTCAATTAGATATCTGTGCTATTTTTAAGAATAAAACCATCTCTGTGTTATAATTTCCACTGTAACTATTTTTTTTCTTTCATAGAATTATATCCGAAAATTTCAATTACATTATAATTTTCACATTGCTCCCTTTACGTCGCGACTATGTAGTACGTCACGAAGATTCACGTTGTCTCGATGAGTTACGTTGTCTCGTTTACATCGACCGTAATGCATCATTTTATGGTGTACATCGAGACAACCTTATATTACACAACCGATGGAATGACCTATGTGCATCTGATTCTGTGTAATATTCAACAACTTTTTTTGCTGTGTATTTTCATCAGAAATTCCACGAAGATCCAGGAATATTCAAACATTAAGTTTATAAAATGAACTATTTGTCAATCCTGAACATATTGTTTATCGACAAAATTAAAATATTGACAACACAGCAAATCAAAACAAAGGCGCAAATATGTATAACAAGGTGTTGGTTTCAAGGTGAAATTCCGACCAAGGGGTTCTACAACAGTGATCCAATTTCAAATCGCTAGTTGCATATTGATTGTTGATAATAGGCCGTCAAGTACTGTTTCGTTCATATCTTCGTAACGAAATGTTCGAATGAAAAATAAGTCAATAGAGTTCTATGAGAATGTTGTAGCTTTCATTTGCCGTCAACAAAACTGAAATCGGTTTTTTTTTGTATCTTTATTAGAGTGGCTTTCAGCCCTGAAATCGGTTCACAAATGGCTGAGAAACCGATGTGACATTATTAGTAACGTACACACACACAAACACACACACACACACACACACACACATACACACATATAAAAAAAACTTATACTAAACATACAGGTTAAACTAACTACAATCTAATGCTAATGTTAGTCAAGAACACATAAATGAGTTTCATGTACTCCAAATCATGTACAGCCAAAATATCTCGAATTGGCACATTGGGTTGTCTACCTCGAGCCCGAAGGGAATCATAAAGCTCAGATCTGACTCCAGAATGTTCAGCACAAGACCAAATAACGTGATCTGCGTCCTGATAGCCTTGTCCACACTCACAGAGATTGCTGTCCCTCAGCCCAACCCGGTATAAATGAGCGTTCAAAGAATAATGATTGGACATGAGGCGAGACATGACACGAATGAAGTCTCGACCCACATCCATCCCCCTGAACCAAGATTTCTTCGACACCTTTGGGATGATAGAATGTTGCCATCGCCCCAAATCTCCTTTACTCCATTTATATTGCCAGCTGACGAGTGACTGTTGACGAAAAATAGGAAAAAATTCGTTGAAGGCGATTTGTCGATCACAAATATCGCCTTCCATAGCGCCCACCTTTGCAAGCGAGTCCGCTTTCTCATTGCCCGGAATCGAACAATGAGATGGGACCCATACAAAGGTGATGATAAAATAACGCGAAGATAAAGCACTTAGAAGCTCCTGTATTTTCATGAGAAAATACGAGGAGTGCTTTTACCGGCTCAATGAGCGAATAGCCTCTATAGAACTGAGACTATCCGTGAAAATGAAAAAATGATCCGGTGTTAGTGAGGCAACAATTTCTAGCGTAAAATGTATTGCCGCTAATTCAGCGACATACACGGAACAAGGTGCTTGAAGTTTACGGTTGGCGCTATAAATTTCATTAAATATACCAAAGCCTGCTGACTCCTCTATCAAAGATCCGTCAGTGAAGAACGATTTAGTGGAATCAACTTGGCCAAACTTTGCAGCAAAAATCACCGGAGCAATCATAGGACGATGATGCTTTGGGATTCCACGAAGCTCCTGCTTCATGGATAAATCAAAATGAACCGAATTGTCGAAATCGGAGAAGCAAACACGATTGGAAATGTTCGGCGAAGGGCTGACATCCTGTGTTATGTACAAATGGTACAAGGTCATGAAGCGGGTTTGAGGATTCAACTCAAGGAGCTTCTCAAAATTTTCGATCACCTGGGGGTTCATAACTTCACACCTGGTGAGGAGCCGGAGAGATAACTCTGAAAACCGATCCGAGAGTGGCAACATGCCAGCCAGCACTTCAAGACTCATGGTGTGAGTCGAGTGCATGCAACCTAACGCGATACGAAGACACCGATACTGAATACGTTCCAGTTTAATGAAGTGCGACCGAGCCGCTGACTGAAAACAAAAACTACCGTATTCCATAACCGACAAAATCGTTGTCCGGTACAACGTTAGAAGATCTTGCGGATGCGCTCCCCACCAGGTCCCGGTAATTGTGCAGAGAAAGTTGATCCTTGGCTGGCACTTTCGCTTCACATACTCAATATGGGATCTCCAGGTGCACTTTGAATCGAACCAGACCCCAAGATATTTAAAGGACATAGAATGAGTTATCGGCTTACCCCAAATTTGAAGCTTCGGTTGTGCTGGGTTATGCTTCCTAGAAAAAACTACCAACTCAGTTTTCTCCGTAGAGAATTCGATACCTAGCTCTAGAGCCCAAGTAGACAAATTGTCCAAGGTATCCTGTAAGGGTCCTTGCAGATCGACCCCATTGGGTCCCGTGACAGACACTACGCCGTCATCTGCAAGTTGTCTCAACGTACAGTTGTCACCTAGACAACCGTCAATGTCTTTGACATAAAAATTATATAAAAGGGGGCTTAAACATGATCCCTGGGGAGACCCATGTAGCTAAATCGTGAAGCTGTAGAGGTTCCATGAGAAAAGCTCATATGTTTCTCTGACAGCAAATTGTACAAAAAATTGTTCATTAATGGTGAAAAGCCACAAACGTGGAGTTTATCTGAAAGAACTTCAACAGATACTGAATCAAAAGCCCCCTTTATGTCCAAGAATACAGAAGCCATTTGCTCTTTTTAGCAAAAGCTAACTGAATATCTGTGGAAAGCAACGCGAGACAGTCGTTCGTTCCCTTACCCCTACGGAAACCATATTGAGTATCTGAAAGCAGGTTGTTCGTCTCAACCCATTTGTCCAGACGGAAGAGGATCATTTTTCTCCAACAACTTTCGAATACAGGATAACATCGCGATGGGTCGATAGGAGTTGTGGTCGGACGCGGGCTTACCAGGTTTTTGAATGGCAATAACTCTCACCCGTCTCCAATCATCCGGTACAATGTTGAGTTCCAGAAACTGATTAAACAAGTTCAACATGCACCTCTTAGCGACGTCTGGGAGGTTCTTAAGCAAGTTGAACTTGATCCTATCAGCCCCTGGAGCCGTATTGCCACACGAAAGGAGTGCGAGAGAGAACTCTACCATTGAAAAGGGTTGGCTAATCTCATCTATCGAATTCGTGTTTTCGCGAGGAATCATCCGTGCCGGCACAGAATCTGGACAAACTTTTCGCGCAAATTTGAGGATCCATTGGTCTGAGTACTCCTCGCTCTCGTTGTTCGTAGTTCGGTTACGCAACCTTCGCGCCGTGTTCCAAAGAGTACTCATCGACGTTTCGCGCGATAGCCCGTTCACGAATGTTCGCCAGTAACCGCGTTTCTTGGCCTTGATGAGGCTCTTAAGTTCGCGTTCGAGAGCCGTGTATACTTCGAAGTGCTCAGGTGTTCCACGTCTACGGAAAACTTTAAACGCGTCGGACTTTTTGCGGTAAACCTCGGTGCATTGCTGATCCCACCATGGAGAAGGAGGTTTCCTGCGAGATGACGTCCCTGGAACTGGTCGAGTTTGAGCTTGAAGCGCGCTGTCTAAGATCAGGTTGGAGAGGAAGTTATATTCTTCCAGCGGTGAAAGCCTTTCTACCGTCGTAACGGCTTCATCTACTGCTGTCCTAAACTTTGTCCAATCGATGTGACGGGTAAGATCATACGTGACGTTGACAGATTTCGACGAATTGAACCCGGTGGCAACCGAAATTTTTATGGGCAAATGATCACTACCGTGGGGATCTTGAATCACATTCCATGTGCAATCCAACGATAATGAATTCGAACAAAGTGTGAGGTCTAATCTACTGCCAACTGAGGATGAACCAGCCAACCGTGTTACTTCTCCATTGTTAAGAACAGTCATATTAAAGTTGTCACAGAGGTCATACATCAGGGAAGACCGGTTGTCATCGTACAGTTCTCCCCAGCCTGTACCGTGAGAGTTAAAATCTCCCATGACCAACCGTGGAGCAGGAAGGACCGAACAAATATCTGAAAGTTGTTTTCGGTTAATTGAGGCTCTGGGAGGAATATACACAGAAGCAATGCAAAGGCTTGTATTTTTAATAACAGCCTGACATGCGACAACTTCAATACCTGGAATTGGAGGAAAATTCACTCTATAGAAGGAGTAGCACTTTTGATCCCCAAAAGTACTCCCTCCACGCGAATCCTCACGATCAAGACGAATAATATTGAAATCATGAATCGGAAGATCGATTTCGGAAGAGAGCCATGTTTCACAAAGAGCGAATGCATCACAACCGGTAGTGTGAGCTAAAATTTGAATGATTCCAATTTAGGAATCAAACTTCGACAATTCCACTGTAGAACAGTGATCAAATCCCCGACCTCATTTGGAAAATTATCCATCGAAGGAAATGATAGCTGCAAGGATGGGCCACTTTAATGTTAATTTCTGCAAAAAGTTTTCACAGTGGGAAGCATTGCCATAAACAATGCTTTTGAGAGGGTCAGAAATTTCGAGGTACTTAAAGATACCTTCGGCAATGTCATCAAATGAGAACAGCCCACTAGAGGAGGGGGCTTCTGTTCTTAAAATTGGGGCTTCAGGGTTTTGGAAGTCCCCGGAGAGATGGAAAGTCCTGGGTGTAGTTAGTACTACGAAAACCAGGTGGACTAGGATTTTCCTTTTTCCACCTTTTTCTTGAATTGGGCAAGCTGGTTTTGGGCTCCGGTTCAGCAACTTTCCGTGGGCGGACGCGTCTTCGCTTCCGTGAAGCACCTTCCGGAAAGCTGAATGATGTTCCCTCTTCAGCCAAATCAAAGTCAGACTCGTCATCTGACAGAGGAGCAAAGGGATTTGTATTGACATTGGGTGATGGTGAGGCTTTTTCAGCATTTCGGCGAAAGATTGCCTGGAACGCTGTTTCAGCGAGCGTTCTAATTTTTCCCGCGTTGTTTGTACGCCGGGCATGATGAGAGAGCATGTGGAGAGTTTCCTTGCAGAAAGCGCATTTTGGTGTGCTGTCTGCACAGGCGCCATCCTCGTGCTTCTCCCCACAATTAGAGCAGCGTGCCTTATTGCTGCAATGGGAGGTCGTATGTCCCATCTGCTTGCACTTTTCGCAGATCATTACCCGAGGTACAAACAACCGGCACAGGTAGTCGAAGTTTTCCCAACTCGACGTATTGAGGGAGAGCTGAACCAGAAAAAGTCACACGAAACGAGTCTGAGGGGTAAATTTCTTTTCACCCTTAGTGATCGATACTGTGCCTAGTTTTCGCACATCGAGTATCTTGACTGAATGAAGCAGAGGGTTCTCAAATCGACCAACCCCTGCTTCAACAGGATCTCAGGGGTCAAACTCGCTTCGGAGACCACACCTTCTATCTCAATACCTCGAGCTGGGATGTACACTAAATATTCCAGTGTAAAAATTGAGAGACAGCAATTTCGTTAGCTTGTTTAAGGTTGGACACAACGACTTTTAGTTTATTGTGTCTCACCTTAATTATCTCGGTCACGGCCGAGAATCGCTTCGTCAGATCGTTTGAAATCTGGTAAATGTTGAGAGGTTTCGTTTTGGGCCGAAAATAGACAACCCAAGGACCAGCTGAACTATCTGGATAAGAGCGCGATCGGGTAACTTTAAGAGCTACCCCATCATTTTGCGCCATAGATGATTCATCTTCCGATAAATCATCCATGGCTCAGCTTGTGGGAGCTTTATGGCGCTCAACCACTAACGTAATTAACTACAATCAATCACAGATACACAAATTAAACCTAAGCACACACACTCACACACTCTCAGTCACTCTTCACACTCACACACAATACGATTATAATGAATTCAAAAGAGCGAGAAATAAAAATTATCTTATATACTACTAAAAAACTTATCTTATATGTATCACTGATCTACTGCAGACGGGCGACGAATGTGCTGCTGCTGCTGCCGAGCGACGATGAGTGGCGTGTACCGGCTAGGCGTGTAGCTGAACGATGATGATAATGATACTGGTGATACTGGTCGGTGGTGGTTAGCAGATGATCGACTGCACGCTTCACACGATGGCCTGCTGGTGTGCGTGCCGTATAGATGTGGAACAATATGGCTTTTCGATCGTGGCAATATTGCTAATTGCAATAAATGGCGTTGTTGCACTGTTTAACACTCAACGTTTTCTACTTCCGAAAACCAAGACTTTATTTCACTCGCGATTCAGAAAAATTAGAGCTGAGGGCTTGAAACAACTTGTGAAAAGCTTCCAAAGCAACGGAGAGCTGACCGAACGAACTGTTCTGTTCGCTTGTTCACTGGGCAAT
>JASCZW010003095.1:0-38180 GCA_034211315.2 Aedes japonicus
ATATCCCACAAAAAGTTACAAAAATGTCTAAAGTTCATCAACGAGAATTTCATAATACGTATGTATATTCTTAAATAACGCTTTAAACTATTAATACAGCATTAGTTTTTTTTTCTTGCTGAACTTTTCATATTCAGGATGTTTTAGGTCGTCAATTGGGCCCCTAAACTCAAATGTCTTTCTTTTTCTATTTTTTCTACATAGAAAAATTTAAGTAGAACAAAATTGTCAGAGACAGGGTACACTTTTATTAAGTCTGTGATTTTTACAGCCATTTTCCTTTTGGGGTCATATATGACTTCTATAGGCCCGAAGGAGTTAAGAGACCGTCAGATTACCAAGGAAACGTCCAACCGGTTTCAAATTTTTAGCCGTTTTGGATTCCAGAAATTAACCCACTTTATCAAAATTGTCTAATATGGCCGATTGGCATCATCTGTCTCCGGAAAATCGGCTTTACGGAACCATGTTCCGATATAATAATACTAAAAGTCGTGCAAAGAATACTCAGGCATGTGTCTGATAAGCATTTGACAATCCTGGCTTGATCCTGGAACGGTCACTCCGGAGCAGATTCCTACAGGATTACGCATGATCAGATATTGATCCAGCGCCCTTTGAACGATCAGCAGTGGAGTGCAGATTCAAGAAAACTAACCGACGGGCACAAGAAGAAGAGGCTAACAACAGGCAAGTTAGGCTACCTGCGGACCCCCTGAAGACTGAGAGGCTGGCAAGATGCAGTCATGTACCGAATAAAACGGAGACAACCTCTGTATACAGCAGAAGCCACCCTTGGTCTGATTGATAAGTTGAGGTAGTATAGAACGTTAACTTGAAATTTGAACTTTAGTAACATATGTAATAAAATTCATTCAACCGTTCCTTCAATCAGCAGGAACGTTAACTATACATTGAAACACATTTAAAAATAAAGCTTTTATGAGCGCATTAGGGCCTGTTCATTAATCACGCAGACTTATTTTTGAATATCTCAGACCTCCACCTCATAATTTGTATGGAGATTTGTAGATCGATCATAGAAGGAAGGTTTAAACTAACATTTCATTTGTTCTCTTTTTAAAAATACAAAAATAAAACTAAAAACTGAAACGCTTTTTCAATCTATTACTTCTAAAATGCAAGATGATTCCTTTACACAAGAAAAAGAACTTCTCAGACCTACAGACTAAAGTTTGTGAGTCCAGACGAAGTAGGCCAATCTTTCCAAAAGGTAAACTTTTTTTAGAGTGATTTAACCGATTTAATACGGATTTTATCTACACCGCGTTTCAACTAAATTTATGGTCTACGTGCTTAAACAAGTTATAAAAATCATTAAAAGAATAAAATTGGCAAACAAATGTGTTTTGTACGTTGTCCAAACTATCCTTGAGTTCAAATCTCTACGTTCCACATGACCAACAAGGCGGTTAACGATGTCTCCACCGTACTTATGAGTTGAAATAGCTCCACGGGCCATCATAATGCAATAATAGATATATTGCAGTATTTCTACAATACTTAAGACACTCCAAACTATCCTTGAGTTCAAAATGTGATGTTCCACATGACCACTAAGGTGGTTTACAATGTCTTCACCGTACTTATGAGTTGAAATAGCTCCACTGGACATCATAACACTGTAATAGACATGTTACAGTATTTCTAAGAATACCTACGGAACTCCAAACTATTCTTGAATACAGATTTTTATGTTATATATAATCAACAAGGCGTTTTACGTTGCGGCCATTGTACTAATGAGTTGAAATAGCTCCACAGGACATCATAACACTGTAATAGACATATGTTACAGTATTTCTACAAAACATAAGGTACTTCAAACTATCCTTGAGTTCAAATCTTGAATCCTTGAGTTCCACTTAATCAACAAGGTGGTTTACGATGTCTCTGCTGTACGTATGGGTGAGAACAACTTCAGAAGATATCATTACACCTTTTAGAAATAAGACAGTTTTCTAAGAATATCTACGGTAGTTGAAACTATTCTTGAGTTCCGATCATAATATTCTACAATATTACCACGGATATTTACGATGTCCTGCCTGAATACTATAGATTTTTTAAATTGCATTTTATGGAAATTTCGAGAGTAATGAACGTTTGACAATACATAATTCATTAATTATCGAAAATAATATTCATTCTCACAAAGCGAGCACTGTGAATGGCTAAGGAATCGATCAGGAGTGACGAATGACATGTGAGAATAGCTCTTCACCAAACAAAACCGCAGCTAACGTACCATTTAAGGTTCTCGTACCTGATAGTATCAGTCAGGGTTGCAGAGAGGACAAATCGGTTTGGTCAGAAAGAAGGCTACCAACTCATTAAGTACGATGGAGATCTCGTAAATCGTCTTGTTGATCATGCCAAACACCAAGACCTGAACTGAAGAATAGTTTGGAGTACCGTAGATATTTTGAGAATACTGTAATAACCATATCTGCAACGGTGTTAAGATCTTCCTTGTAGCTTTAACAGCTAAGAAGTACGGTCAAAACACTCTAATCTTTCTTGTCGGTCATGTTTGAATGATCTAGATCATCATTTTGTCCGCAATCATACCTGTTCAATACTTTTTCCAGTTAAAAGAGATTTTTATGAACAAAGTTCCTCTGTTACTCTAGAAGCCAAATTTTGGCTGCAGAATTTAATCTTGGGTCATATATGACCCATCCGACCCATCGCACAGTGGGCAAAAAATTGTGAAAACTAAGGAAAAAATCTGTAACTTTTGTCGCTTTAAAGTGCGACTTGTAAACAAGGCCATTTCCGCTTGGAAATTGTCTAAGAAATCGAATGGAACTGGTTTCATTCACCGCCCGGATATGGTTGTGTAGTTATAGAGCTTACTTTACCCCACTTCCCTTATATTCTTGAATAATATATAGACATCTTTGCACGGAGAGGCTCGAGATCAACAAAATAAGACTGGAAAATCGAATAGAAGCTGTTTCAACTACCGCACGGTTCTGTGAACAAAGATATGGCTGATTTTACCCCACTTCCCTTATATTGTTGAATAATTTATAGATATCTTTGCTTGGAGTCGCTCAAGATCAAAAATAGGACTGGTCTAATGTAAAATTTCCTGAAAATTGAATAGAAGTTGTTTCAACTACCGCACGGCTCTGTGAACGAAGATATGGCTGGTTTTACCCCACTTCCCTTATATTTTCAAATAATGTATACATATATTTGCACGGAGAGACTCAAGTTCAACCAAATAGTGCTAATCCCATGTAAAATTTCCTGAAAAATTGAATAAAAGCTGTTTTGACCACCGCATAAGACTAGTACTCATGTAAAATTTCTTGGAAAATCTAATAGAAGTTATTTCATCTACCGCACGGCCCTATGAACGAAGATATGGCTGATTTTACCCACTTCCTTATATTTTTAAATAATTTATAGATATATTTTCTCGGAGTCGCTCAATATCAACAAAATAGAGCTAGTCATGTGTGAAATTTCCTGGAGAACCGAAGAGAGGTTGTTTAATGTACCGCACGGCTCTGTGAACAAAAATTTAGCTGATTTTACCCCACTTACTCTGATATTCTTGGGATAAACAATTAAACTATATCAGTCGAAATCAGTCATATCTGTGTTCACAGAGCCTAGCGGTGGTTGAAACAACCTCAATTTGATTCTCCAGGAAATTTCACATAGAACTAGTCCTATTTGGTTGATCTTGAGCCACTCCGAGCAAAGATATCTATAAATAATTCAATAATATAAGGGGAAGCGGGGTAAAATTAGCCATTTCTTTGTTCATAGAACCGTGCGGTAGATGAAACAACTTTTATTCGATTTAAAAAAAATACACAGGACAAGCCTTATTTGGTTGATATTGAGCCGCTCCGAGCAAAGATGTCTATAAACTCTTCGAGAATACAAGGGAAAGTGGGGTAAAACCAGCCCGATCTTCTTTCACAGATCCGTACGGTATATAAAAAAACCTCTATTCGGTTCTCCAGGAAATTTCACACATGACTAGCTCTATTTTGTGAATCTCGAGCGACTCCGAGCAAAGATATCTATAAATTATTCAATAATATAAGGGGAAGTGGGGTAAAATCAGCATTATCTTTGTTCATAGAGCCGTGCGATAGATGAAATAACTTTTACTCGATTCTTCACAAAATTTTACATTGGATAAGCTTTATTTGCTTGATCTTGAGCCGCTCCGAGCAAAGATATCTATAATCTATTCAAGAATACAAGAGGAAGTGGGGTAAAACCAGCCGAATCTTCGTTCACAGAGCCGTGCGGTAGTTGTGACAGCTTCTATTAGATTTTCCAGGAAATTTCTCATAAAACTAGTCTTATTTTGTTGATCTCGAGGCTCTCCGTACGAAGATGTCTGTATATTATTCAAGAATATAAGGGGAAGTGGGGTAAAATAAGCTCTATAACTCCACAAGCATATCCGTGCGGTAATTGAAACTAGTTCCATTCGATTTCTCAGACAATTTCCAAGCGGAAATGGCCTTGTTTACAAGTCGCACTTTAAAGCGACAAAAGTTACAGATTTTTTTCCTTCGTTTTCACCAGTTCTTGCCCACTGTGCATCGGTTGAAGGAATTCGCTTGCGTTTAGTAGTGATAGTTTGAAAAGTTCTTTAAGTTTTCGCATTTTGATTTGTAAAAACACAGTTTTGGGTACCAAAAAAAGAACTTTTGTAAGTTCAGTCCATTAATCTGTCGAGATGACTTCTTTTTTAACTATTTCAAACTCCGGAAGAATCTCCCAATGGCTATCTTAGTCTATGTCAAAATGTAGTATTTATTCCAATGGATCATCTATAAGTAATTAAGGAATCGGTATAGAGAGTGGAACGGTCAAAACTTGGTCGACTCAGGTATTACGTTGATTTTTTAATCGTGCATTAAAAAGACCTAAACATCCCTCGTTTTGAAGGTGTATGCGTACGAAATGTTAACTCTATTTTGTTTTTGCCATTTTCTATTCAGTTTTCAGAATGGCGTCAAAGCAAGGGGAGCAAATTATCCCACCGCCGACTTGGCAAAATCACTTAATATTGCCACATCAACCGTGACGAATGTTATAAAGGTGTTTGAAGAACTCCTGACGACTGCCAGGAAGCCGGGATCAGGAGGAAACCGAAACCAGGAACGATTGCGTCGTAATGGACGATGAAACACACGTCAACGCTGACTTCAAGCAGCTTCCAGGTCATGAGTTTTATACGGCTACCAGAAAAGAAATGGTTCAAGATAAGTTTAAGCAGGAAAACAATGTCAAAGTTCCCGGAAAAATGCTTGGTTTGGCAGGCATTTTACACCTGAGGGCTGAAAAAGCGACAGTTTTGTGACAACTGTCACTGTCAACCAAGTTGTAGTCTTTACTTGTGTAAAGCAATGTTTGTAAAAACGCTCTATCTTCTTTCTAGAATGAACATAGTTGTTCCGTGCTGTTTTGGTCAAACCTCGCTTCTTGCCACTGCGAAAAAATGGCTCAGGAATGGAAAAAGTGTGCAAATCGTACTCAAGGAGAAAACCCTCCAAACTCGCCGGAACTACGCTCCATTGAGAAATATTGGGCAATCGTAAAAAGAACCCTCAAGAGAGCTCAAAAACAGTTGGAAGTGAAAAACAGTTCAAGGCTTGGCAGTTAGCATCAAATAAGGTGGATATAACAGCGATGCAGAATTTGATGGAAGGCGTGACATGCAAGTGACGACCGTTCGCATTTGGAAAATCGGAAGCCTATTTAAATAATTTTCCTTTGTTTTGTTAACGATGAACTACAAAAATAAATAAAAATTGATCATTTATATAATAAACTAAAAAGTGTGCACTTAATCATATTTGACCAGTTTTTGACCGTTTCACCCTTTATGAGAACCAGTTTTTGATCAAACAACGGAAATGTCGAGAGTGTGGTTCCATGGTGCGATATTTCTGAGTCATTTCCGAGAATGATGAATCAGAATAACAATTGACTTGAAATTAATTTCCAATCCTAAATAAATGTAATCTGTTCGTACTGAACTCAAAGTTAACTGACGCGTAAGACGTCATAATCTGTCTAATCTAACGTGTTTTTCGTTGACTGACGTCACTTCGTTTATATTACATCATTCAGTTATAGATAATATTGCATCAAGAAACCCTGTAGCAAATTGAATATTAGGTTTATCACCTCATGAAAATCAAAATTTACAACTCAAATGCCGCAACCAGCAATCAGTAGTAAAATTGCGAAACAGCTGGAAAACCCCTTGCCCCTTGATTTTCCCCCGCGTTGCCGCACCTAGACTGTCACATTAAGAATTCCTACTTTACAACCCACTGTGCCACTGAAACACTTCGACTGCTCCCTTATTTCCAGGCGTGTGCCACTTTTGGTCGCGAAGAATCCCAACCCCACCTGAAAAAGCTCATAAAATTAAGGCAGTCGAATGGAACACACACACACACTTTTACGACCCATACCTGGGGAAGGTACCGTGTGACTCGCCCGATTATGTCACACTTCTCGACTAACAAGGATTCAATTCGGGACACCCTTTTCCCCATCCCACCCCCACCCCACCCTCAAAACACAATAACTTTGCTAAGAACACTAAAATCGGAAAGTGCGACTAACGAATGACGAACGAAACAGAAGCAAAAGAAAAAGATCCGGACTTGGGACAATAAAGTGACGTATGGAATGGTGCTCCGGATGTACTTCCAGACAAACGAAACCGCTCTCTGCCATGGTCGGTGGGGACCAATTATGCAAGTAACGGTTATCGTCTTCACTGTTCTAGTGGTGTAGGTGAGATCATGGGAGCTATTGTTTGCTGCACGGTCACAAGTTTTAACTCAATTTAGAGTCGACGTTTGACTCACTTTCGTCAAGAGTGAAGTCACTCAACTTTGATTAAAATGAGACTGGCATTGACATTGTCTCAAATTTGAGTGAATCCACCTTTGACGCAAATGAGTCAAAAACAACTCAAAAATTGAGTAAAATTTGTGGCCCAGTGAATGGTGGAAGGAAGAATTTAAAACAGAATCACATCCCCGAAACGCCCATCCCTGTCCCCAAACGAAAAAAAACTGGAATGTAATTACCGAATTGATTTGGCACAGGTGGCTTGCGGACGACCTCGGGACCCCGGTGTACTCGTGCCATCGATAGGTGCTTCTGTATTCCGAGTGGAGCTGAAACGGTACAAGAGGGAAGAAATATGATGTAATAACCGTTTCGCATGGAAGCATTTCTGGTGGGAGAGCGCTGGACTGCATTAAAATGGATTTAATATGGAAATGGGCCGGCTTCGGTTGTTATGCTGCGGTTTTTTTCTTTTGCGAATCCCTCGCTGTAGCACGTTAAATGGAGTGAGTTGCATGCCATCTGGACGATGGGATTCGGTGCCAGAAGGACGGATCTAGTCGGTTAAGGCATGATTTAACAAAGACGAAGGTGATGGGTTCGACCTCACTCTAAATCTCCTTTAAATTGATAATTGATCTAAATTCATAGACTGACTAACTCCACTGTTTACGAAACTGAGTCGTAGTTCCCATGCAACTGAGTAAAGTGGGCTCTCACATTGAGTTTCAATTTGTGGCCGTGCAAGTTGAGAGTCGTCCCAACGCCTACTCTCACAAGCAGTGCTGAGCTCCATCACGGTACTGACAGCATTAGAATTGACAAATGAGATTTTTGCAATTGACAATCACAGCAACAGAAGAGCCTCTCACTCTCTTAAACTTCTCATCATCATGAAATAACAACCGAGAGATATTTTTCTCTCGCGTTTGTCACTCATTTTTTATATCTTGTACAAGTGTTATGTGATACGATCGTATCACCAAGAATAAATATACCGTCATGGAAATTGACCGTCATTTTACTTCTCTAGTACACAGACGATCATGATGGTCATCGCTAGTAGCGTTGTTTCTACCGTCAAATTCAGCAGACATTACCCCGTCAGTGGCGATATGTCCACAGCTTGAGCTTTACGATTGAAGGTTCAGTTGTTGCTCTTGTTTCCTTTAACCCTTATGTTTTTGACCTTGGTACCTTTTCAGGTTTTACGATACATTTTTTTTAACATGTAGCTGAAGTTCACTGACATTTTCGTAAACAACGAAAGGCACATTTTTGAATAAATTGGCAAATTTTTGAATAAATAATGCAGAGAAGCAAGGGGGGGGCAAAGGGGGAAAACTTCGATTTGTTTACCCTTTAGCTGTTTGACAGGGTACCGGGTATCCACCAAATTCAAATGATTGTAGCTCTGGTAATTATTAACCGATTTTAATTCTCCTGGCACCGTGACCATCTGAATTCATTTGGTTACCGGAATTATGGGTTTCCGGGGCTGTGGTGCTGTACGGGGACACTATTTGGGAATATCAATTGAATTTCCGGGAATGGATGTCAAAATATTTGGAAAAAATCTTAAAAACTATGTCTATTCCATTCTGGGCTATAAGCCGATTTGTCCCCGGAATGGGCATTCTGTAACAGGTTTCCGTGGTGCCTCGAGTGACCGTGAACATTTTCAGAACAAAACCTTGGGAATGCGGGCAGCAAAATTCATGAAATTTCTCCAGTATATTTGTCAACAATGCAGGGCTGGTAGCGACCAACGATGTTAAAAATAGTTATTTTAGTGACTACGTTGATGAAAAAAGTGACTAAATAGTAACTTCAATTTGTAAAAAATGGACCAAAAAGTGACCAAATTTTTCAAATGGTTACTAAAATTGACTATGAAAAATGGATTTGAAAGAAAAAATTAATTTGTGTTCGGTGGTTCATGAGCATCCTTGATCCGTTGAGCAACCACACTCATGCTGAGTACGAATAGCGAGTTCGTTCTACCTGATTTGTGCAAAATACAACGCATGTCGAAGAATTTGACACAAGATTGTCATGAGTGGTTTTTATTATAGTCACTCAATAGTCTCATATAACTTCCAACAAATTTACCCAATGGCTCAGTCAGATCTTTTCGGTGTGATAAAATGATTATATTCAAATCAAATCGTTCGATTGAGGCGAAGGATCTCATAAATACTCAATAATCTTGATAATATACCAAATTGTATATTCCTCAAAATGGCATGATCGTTTGGCCTCGATAGTTGAATGCACCAGACCATAAATATAAAGGGACTATAGTTTTTGTCTATCAATGTCAGTGGCGTCTCGTCCATATGTGCACCTCGTGCACAGCACAGTCTGAAATTGTATATTTCATGTATTATCAAATTGATCGATTTAATACTCCGTTAATACTCGCAGACTGGGTATATACAGGATCTGGTGCACCAGATCTTGAATATACCACACGTGGATCGTTTGTAGATGTTTTTTTTTTCCAATAACTTGATTGCCGATGAGTTAGTGTCTGTTTTGTGCACTTTGTGGTCTGCACAGAGTAGTTTTACTCACTGGCAAGTTGCAATTTTATTCTGTTGTTTCGGGACATTGACAAGGTACTTTTTGTGGCATATCACAAGAGACTCCGGGTTCGAAAGAAAGTGCATCAATTTGTTTTACACATAAACGGAAGATGTACGGAGGTGGGTCAAATTTCCCGCACTTTTAAATCACTTCGTTCGGAGGGTTTCGTAAAACCTACAAAGCTCAAAAACGGTAACAACATTCTTCGTATAAAAATGCATCTGCTGGCCAAATTTTAGACAATATGACCGCTTAAAACTTCCCATGACGAAGTGATGCTTAGGGGTGCCGAAGTAGCGATCAATCCTACTTTTATCATGTATTTAACTAATCTTGTTGTAATTGTTGAGCTCACTTGGTTTTAAGATGCCTCAATGTCGAAGTGAATAAAAATTCATCCTAATAAAAATCTATTTGTACTAAAAAATTTGAAGCATACAAGCATACCATAATGCTATGGCCGCTGCCAGAATCATTTACGTAAACAAGGGATGCACAAATGCATTACTAATGGTAGTACTTAAACTGCCATCTATTGTTAAATCGAAAAATTGTCAATCTACTGTCAAGAAAGCCAGAAAATGTGTCTCTAAGTTCGAACTCTACCAACAAACAAAAATGAATCACTTTTAAATCGTTTTATCTTAACATTTTATACCACGTATGCCTATCAGTCTTAACAAGATTTTTTAGTTATTGTATTCTTTTTACTCTTTCGCTACACTCTACTTTTTCTGTAATTTTGGATCGGATTCGTTGAAACGACGCGGGCGAGCAAAAAATGAGCTTTGCAGTCGTTCGTGCTGTCTTGTTCTCTCCCACAAAAATCTTGAGAACGCGGCGCGCAGTAAGTCATGTTTGACGTTACTGCGCGCTTTTTAAAGTTTCCCGTGGGGAGAACAAGACAACGCTAAACATTGCTAAAAATCTAATATTAAAAAAAGCTTTCTCTTTTTGCTAGCGCAGCAAATTGATATTAAACTGCTCGAAAAATAAAATAGTATAATAAACTTTATCTTTCATTTTTTACACACTGAAAGTAGAATGATTCATTATCGCCCAATTTTTCCCAAAATAAGTTGAAAAAAGTGACTAATTACTAAAAATAGTGACTTTAGTTAAAAGGCCTTTAAAAAAGGGACTTTGAAGTGACCGCCTCGAAAAAAGTGACCAAGTCCCTAAAAAGTGACTTGCTACCAGCCCTGACAATGTCAACATTTAGTGGCCATCTGATGATTTGATTTCTATCCTGTCAGGTTTCCGTGGGGCCTCGAGTGGCCATTAACAATCTTGAAAGGAAACTCTGGCAATATGGGTTTCAAAATTCAGAAAATTTCTGCAGAAGGCTATTTCTCAACATTTTGTGGCCATCTTAGGCTTTATTCTCGGGCTGGTCATTTCGGAACCGATTCCCATTTGGCCTCGAGCGGTCATGAACATACTTAGGATAAAACCCTGGTAATATGGGATACAAGTTCAAAAATTTCGCCAGGAGGATATTTTTCAACGTTTAGTGGCCATCTGATAATTTGTCATCAGACCTGCCATTTTGGAGCAGGTTCCCGTGGAGCCTCCAGTAGCCATGAATGTTTTCAGAAGGAAAACATGGCAATATGGGTATAAAAATTCATTAAATTTCTTCAGTAGGATATTTATCAACACTTTCTGGCCACGGGAACCTGTTCGGGGACAACTCATCAAACAGCCACAAAACGTTGAGAAATAGCCTTCTGAAGAAATTTCATGAATTTTGATACTAATATTGCCAAGGTTTTCTTCAATGTTTGTTTCTGGTTACTTGAGGTCCCACGGAAACCTGTTCCGGAGTAACCGGTTCGGGGACAAATCATCAGATGGCCACAAAACGTTAAGAAGTATCCTCCTGGAGAAATTTCTCGAATTTTGATACCCATATTGCCATGGATTCCTTCTCAATACGTTCATGGCAATTTGAGACCAAACGGGAACCAGAATGGCCGTTCCAGGATCAACTCGGCATATGACCCATAATGGTATATAAATAGCTCGTACGGATTATATCAAAGATTCGGGAAATGCAATTGAAATTCCCAAATAGTGTCTCAGTAGCGGACCACAGCCCCGACAACCCGGATTTCCGGGAACCAGATAAATCTAAACGGACATTGCAGATAATATCCATGAAGCAGGTAAGTTTTTGAATCTAACGGTGCCAAAAGAATTAAAATTGGACATAAATTGCCAGAGGTAAACACCTATTATGTTGAAAATAATCTGTCTTGCATATCGTTCTCAGAGATAACTACTGAGTGATTGATTTTCGTCCTCTCTTCATATCACTTACTCCAGCAATCATGAAGGCTTTTGCTACAAACGGTCAAATGAGATCAACCTGTTTGTGAGTGACACAGTATTTGACCATCATTCGTGAGCTCTAATGATCATGAGAAGATGATCGTCATAGTGTTATTACCGTCATGAAAATGCACACCCCTGCTCACAAGCGTGAAAAGCCTGACAGAAGAAGAAGACGAACCTGATGAAGAAGGTGGTTCTCCAGCCGTCAGCCAAGAAAACAAAACGGTCGGTCGGTTGAAAATCCTTATCCAAGCGAAGGCGCTGTGCAGAGCGATAACGGAAATAAAAGTAAATCGTGCATCGTTTGGGAAAGTTCTCCGTCTAAACTAGCGGAAAAATACTTGGCACAGCCTAGTGCACCGCAAACTTTCTTGTGACTATTGTTTTGGGAACGCTCGGAGGGAACAGAATGTTTCAACCGAGCGTTTGTCGTTTCTACTCATAATGAGAATTTTAAATAGCGGAAAGACTTATCTTCTTTGATCGTTTAAGGAGCAATGTTTTCATTTGTATAACTTTGATTGCTTCGAATAAGCGTTAGTTGAATATGTATCTAATATAAAGGGTGTTTCCATCAAAATTTGGTTGACTTAAACTTGACGCATTTCCTTTCATCGTGCATTAAAAATTTTTGCACACCCTTCGTTGTGCGTTTATTTTGATTTTGAGATTAGCACTTCAGAAGACTCAAAACGCTGTTGTGATCGAGAAACAAGGACAAGGAGACTGTACAACATCTCATGGCAGGTGTTAAACGAAAGACACGGCAATTCGCATTCGGTGAAAAGGAAGCTTAGCTGAATATTTTTCTTGTAATCTGTATCAACTGAACTTGAAAAAGAGAAAGAATTTGACTTATTAATAAAAACTTTTATCGACACACACACATTACTGTTTTACCAGATTTTGAACGGAACACCCTTTAAAAGAGTGGAACAATTCTATGACGATGACTTAACCTTCCTTCTGCATTGGGGTCGGTTTTGATCAATCAATATCTCAAAAAAGCTCTAAATTCTGAACGGAACAAACTAGAGATCTAAAATTTTTTCTGATTTTTACTAACTTTTTAAAAACAACATATTTTGATCAGTTGCTTTCAGTTACCTCTAGAAGTGACTACAAAATAGTTACACATAATGCATTCAGGATCAAAAATGACCCAATGCTTTGACACTTGAACTTGAACCTTTGAACCATTTCGGATATTTTGCCTCAAATGATAGGTATGGATTCCAAGAACGACATGCTGGCCTATTTTTCTGAAAACTGACCATTCTGGGCAAAAAGGCAAACAGACCGGTTCCATTATGCATCCAAAGAGGACAATTTTGAAGCCTCATATGTTTCGTACCATTCAGACAGCTCAAAACTCACGAGTTCGAATACTGTCCTTTAAAAACATCATACCATAGACCTATCGAGTGAATTTAGCCCATACGGATACTCTGTAACCGGTTCTAGTTGAGCCCAAAGAGGACTTTTTTGAACCCCAAGTATTTGTACCGTTGGATGGCTCAAAAGTCATGATTTTATATACAGGTTATATTTTACATACAGGTTTCAAAAGATTCGTCAATGGTCTCTACCGAAACCGGTTACATAGTATCCGGATGTGGCCAAATTCAGTGCTAGAGTCTTTGGCACGATGTTTCCGGATATCAGTATTCAAAACCGAAAATTTGAACCGTTCAAACAGTACAAATACTAGGGGTTCAAAAATTGACCTATTTGGGTCCTACCGAAACCGGTGTCACAGAATCTGGATGTGGCCGAACCTCTAGTTGGTCTATGGCATGATGTTTTTGAAGATCAGTATTCGACATAAACTTTGAACCGTCAGACGGCACCAATAAAATTAGGTTTACAAGGTTCTGGTGATGCACAGAATGACCAGTTTAATTGAAAAATATTGGACAATCGTTTAGCAAGAAGAACTCAGAAAACTCAGAAAACTTTAAAAAAACTCAGAAAACTCTTTCAAAATAGAGAGTTTTTAGAAAGTCAAATAAGGCGGAACAACAGTAGTATAAAATCTGATGATAAGAGTGAAACGTTAAACCGTACACTTGGACAGTTTACATTTAGAAAATCGAAGCCTTCATCAAATTATTTTCCTGAAGTTTGTACATGCTGGTAGGTGTCTCCTAATGCGACAGGAGCTGTCTTGGTAGCAGTGTCCTGATAAACGGTCACGAATTGCCAGGGTTGGCGAGGGACCGTATACTCGGCTCCCTTGTGACAGCGGACAACTATGTGAGCCATGAAATTTGGAGACGCATCATCAATGAAAGCCGGTCTGGTATGGACTCCTTACAAAGTGCGCTGTAGACTGAGTAACTCCACTTTAACAATTGAGTACCATCAAAAGATTCCAGAACTGACAACTAGGAGCGCTGTAATAGACTGAAACTAAATGTACCGAATAAAACTGACAGAGTTCAATAACGTTGTATACATCTATGTCCAATTAAAATGCAATCCAATTCCAAATCCAATCCAAATCCAATCCAAATCCAATCCAAATCCAACTCAAATCCAATCCAAATCCAATCCAACCAATCCAAATCCAATCCAAATCCAATCCAAATCCAATCCAAATCCAATCCAATCCAATCCAAATCCAGTCCAAATCCAATGCAAATCTAATCCAAATCCAACTCAAGTCCAAATCCAATCCAATCCAATCCAAATCCAATCCAATCCAATCCAAATCCAATGCAAATCCAATCCAAATCCAATCCAAATCCACGTCGAGGGCAATACAATTTCCTGTTCACCCCTTTTATAAATGCTTTTCAAAGGTACTTATGTTCGAAAAGTGCATTTTAGAAAAAATCAGAATATACAATTAGGGGCATAAGTAAATATGTTCTAATATTAAACTCGGCACTTCGCAATGAATTCTACCAAAACCGATAAATTGTCACGAGATTGGGTTAGTTTTGTAAACTTTTGTATTTGTTTTTGAACGTTGGCAAACACAGTTACGTAAAGAGACGAATCTACTTACTCTGCAATCCTCGATTTAGCGTACGATAAGGATAGGAACAATGTGTTAATAAGGGAACAATTACCCTACTTGGTCATATGGTGAATTTTCGAAAGCTGGTCTTGAATTGAATAAGTGCAATTAATCCAAATACCACTACACAGAAGGCCATTAGGCTCAATGGTCATAAAGCCTTATTTTTGAAGTGTATGAGATTTGACTTTGTATTTCATTAAGTGTCATGGAAAATTTTGTTTTTCCATCTTTCAATCATAAGCAGGTAACTATAATTCCAAATCGTGCAATTTGATATTATGTCTTGTTGAATATTGAGCTCAGTGATTCGTGACCTTCTAGGACATGAAACCAATAAACTTTCATTTGAAATTTATCTTTCATCAATCAAGAGGGATTCATTCTAATTCATTCTAATATCAATTAACACATCTTGTCTCAGAAGTGTCTTGAGGAATGTCCATTAATTATGTCACGCAGCAGGGGGGAGCGGGAGGTTGAGAAAACGTGACGATCCATACAAAAAATTTGAAGGTCCATAAAACATATGACGGGGGAAGGGTTATAAAAAGTCAATTTTTGCGTGACGTAATTAATGGACGTTCCCTTGGTGCAATTGGCATTTGATATTTCAGGAAAACATGTAAGACAGGTGTACAAGATGGCAACGTAGAATTGATACACCTGAAAATTGTTATAAAACTTAAACAGGATTGTATATCTCACTCATTGCTCTTTAAATAACAAGTCAAAGCATTAAACTTACATTTTGTTTAGTGAAGTTCAAATCTTTCTCCTTTATATTCAATCACGGCTCGTGGACACTTTTTAAAATTCTTGCAAGCCGCACGCCCTGTTTCTTCTGGCATTTGATCCAAACTCTCAACCAATACTTTTGAATGAGTCTAAACACATGTGCTTCAAGTTGCATAGTTTCATAGCATGTATCGTCAAATACTGAAGTACAGTGGGTTCAAATCAGTCAAGAAATGCAGGCCATTCAGAGAAACTGATGAAACATGGTCAATTTTGCTGAACAAATACTGCCTAATGCGGTGGAGCTGAATCCCGTTGAAACAAAAACTTTCGGAAACAAAAGTTTCCGAAAAAATGCTTGGTTTGGCGAGCGATTTGCACCTGTGGGATGAAAAACGAAAGTTTCGTGACAACTGGCAGTGTCAGCCAAGATATTTATGTAAAGAAATGCTTGCAAAATGCTCATTGCCTTTCTTGAAGAAACATGGTTGTTCCATACTGTTTTGGTCAGACCTTGCTTCATGCCACTACGGAAAATAGCGAAGAAAGGAGAATACCCCTCCAAATTCGCCGGAACTGCACCGAATTGAAAAAATATTGGGCAATCATAATGAGAAACCCCAAGAGAACTCAAAAAACAGTTGGAAGTGAAAGACAGTTCTCGGATTTCAGCATCAAAAAAGGTGGATGTAACAGCAGTACAAAACTTGATGGAAGGCGTGAAACGTAAAGTCCGACTGTTTACATTAGAAGAAATCAGAAGCTTCAATCTAATAATTTTCCTGTGATTTGTGAGACGATGAACTTCAAGAAGAAATATAGATTGACCATTTATAGAATAAACTAACCAGTGTGCACTTAACGATGTTTGACCAATTTTTGCCCGTTCCACCCTTTAATTTTTCGTTTCAATCCGTGAATCCTCTGTTTTTAAAAAGCCACTTATCCAAGGTCTCATTACAAAATATTTTTCGTGCATGTATAGTTCATTTTCATTTCATACGCCAGTTTTCTCGCCGACCGAACAGGATTCCTGCGAATTTGCTCCTTCACTGCTTTGACCGGTGTGGGAGTGCGTACACTGCCTTTCTAAACGGGTTTCGTTCTTGTAACAACAGTGCCAGTATCCTCGAAACGTATTATGGTCCTGTACACAAACAGTCTGCTCAACTTCCAATGCGACAGCTACCGTTTGATTTCCATGTTTGTGAATCCGTCAAGATGGAAGATCCGAATTGCATTTCACAAAGAAAAGAACACAAATTCAGTTTGCTGTTTACGAATGAGCTGACAACAACGTCACTGTTTCAAAATGTACACAAGGGGTTCACCGATAATGGTATAAATTGTACCGAGTGAAACACAAATAAGTGTTTCACATTGATGTTGCCACCCTGTAGGTAATGAATTTCGAATGGAGATTCTTTTTTTCGCCCTGAGCAGATCTCTTACTTGAAAAACAAAAATGCACAATTCTATGAAAAAGAAAACAAAATAAATGCACTGAGTGCAGTCGACATAGTGACCCATTACAACTAACGGCATTTGTCGTCCCAATGACTCGTCACCCTTAAATGATAATCAAAGACGGTTCCTCAGGGTGTTACGTAACGCTGGAATTTGTCACAACTGCATGCAGCATAAGAATCAGAAGTTCTCAATTAATGACTAAGGGCATCTTCAGCGGTGGTCTATTTTTGGAACAACTTTATACTTGATTTGCATCAGCAAAACTTGAATAGAACCAGCTAAAATGAACCAACTTTGCATCCCCGCACTGGTTTAGTATTTCCTGTTGTTAAACTCGCCACCACCTATCATCCTGTCAATCATTCAACATCAGAAATAACGATTTTTTAGAGATCGCGGATTTTTCACAAACTTTTTGCTATGGATTGATTTGACCAAATAATTTTTACTGCCAGTAGTGCGTCGTTAGCAGACGACGAGGAATACTTGCTCTTTCGTTTGGCTGAAGGTGAGTGTGTGAATGCATGCATTTCATTTAAACGATATTAGATAATGCTGATTTGTAATTTGGCAGCGGGAAAAAACAAGAGTCGAAACGGAGAGGGTCACGTCCTGGAAGACGCCCCAACGTCAACCGTGAGTTCCGTTTCGGTCATTAGAAACTGTTCCAGAACTACTATAGCGATACACCAACCCTCGATAAAAACCACTTTCTGCGTCGTTTCCGGACACTATGCGACAACTAGAGTCATCTGATGATTTTTTCCAGCTAGGTTGCGATGTAGCTGGAAAAGTCGGCCTGAGCCCAAAGTCGACAAAAGTGCACTGCAGCCTCACGAATGTTGTCGTACGCTTCCTCAGCTGGTTCTATCGACGCAAATGTGAGAATTGAGAGTCAACCTGGCTCTAAAGATTTTTCTTTTTGAAAAACACCGGAACAATCTCTGCGACAACTAAAAAATAACAGACATTAAGTCAACCGGTCTGAATTGAAAGTTTTGTTATATATTTTTTTTCTGTTCGTCGTTTGACACTTAAATTCATGCAGTTTTCGGTGATGTAGTACTACTTGGACACAAAATGATTCTCTTCGTCATGACGGGTTTCTCGTTAAAAAATTGTGTGAAAGTTAACCATACGATGCATTTTTTATATGAAGAACGCTGTTGCAATTTGCAGCCCATTAGGTTTTAGAAAAAGAAAACTCATGACGAAGTGAATCAGAAGTGCTGGAAATGGGATCCGGCTCCCTACATACTATATTTTCAAACCAAACTGAGAGTTTACTACTCAGAGTTCACTTTCGAGCAGGAGTACTTAGCCTTTTATTCATGACTTTTTATTCAAATGTAATCACAAAACGAATAACCGAAAACAAAACAGCAGCAAGCAGAAAAATGGTTTGCGTTAGTAAACAACATGTTTGATTGAATATACTCAATAAACTTGAGATTTTGTTCAGCAAAAGCTGAAATTTTAGTCATTAAGTGGAATTATCAAGTAGCATTGAATGTTCTGGAACGGTATATTTCTTGTTCCAAATTGCTGCTAGAATGAGATCAAAACATAACCAGATTTTAAATGATGCAAAATAGATCCGGTCTAACACAAAATTTACAGCACCGGTGCAGCGATGTTTTTGTTTTTGCTATACAAACCACGATTTGGCTCACCGTTGAAGATGCCCTTAACATGTACGTAGACTCGGATGGCGGCGAGAATCCTCATCGCCAAGAATCGTAACGAACCGACGAAAGAAGACGGAAAAGGCGACAAAACAGTAGACGGATAAATGGAAGGAGCAACTAGATAATTTGAAATCAATTATGATTGAATTTGTGAGTTTGTTCAGACGAAAATTTCTCTAAATTGAAAATAAATGTCTTTGATTCCAGTTAATTACTAGGTTAAATCGTCTGGGTTATATTTCCGATTCATTCTGGAATCTCTCCGGTGGGGACATTTCGACATCCTTCGACACATAATAAACGAATTACGTACATTGATGTGTTGGCCGAGAGAAAGGTTCTAAATTAATAACGGTGCGAATACATCAAGTCAAAAGACGGCTAAACGCTGGTATCCGTGAAAAATACGAAGAGATGAAAAACAAAGATCTTATGACAACAACATGCTGATCTATTCTTTGGCGGAAGCTGAAGAACTGTTTAGTAATTGAAGTCACTTTAAAGTGTTCTTAGAGGCAACAAATGTTTCAACGTTCACTCTCAAGAACATGAGGGCAATCCGGTTTCAAACCAGCGATGTATCTTCTATTGAAACCCAATTAAAACAAAAATTCAAGTTCTTTCAAGTGAATTTCCACTTGAAATTGTCAAAAAATATATGCTAAACTAAAAAAGAATTCCTTGAAATGGGTTAGCGGAGCATTACCATTTACCGGAACATAACATAATTTGAAAACGAAACAAATTAATCTATCAAATCTTACGACAATCGTCAAAAAGTCAAAGTAACAATTGTAAACAATGACTTAAAACGTAAATTTCCTGGAAATGAAGTTATCAACATTTATATCCACTACGGATGGGAGAGTGATAACTCCTTGATCTGTTTCTGGTGCTATTTTGTATGTGGAAGCAAACGGATACCAGAAAAATACACTAGATGTCGCTAGAAATGAGAAGAAAAATTAGTATTTTCCGTTTAATTCCAACTACCTTTGCTTATCTTGACGAATGCGCGTATTTCTTCTACAATGTGCAGACTTTATCAGTGTCTCGTACTAATAACTCGATTTCCAATTTGGGTATTCCACTAAACAGCTCAAACTCTCTAGGATTCACGCTAGATGTCATTGTTTACAAATGTTACTTCAAACTTTTTGACTATTATGTCTAGAAATCGGGTCAATTCAAATCGGCGAAGAACGCGTTGTTGGAAGCAAAACTTATTTTTCAGATGGTTTCCACCTAGGGATATGTGTAAAGAAGACCGTTTGAAATGATTCCAATATATGGATATTTCATTACCCCAAGATAATCAGAATGAATTAAAAAATACTTTTAAGAACACACAAGAAAAACATAAAGAAATTTTAACAGATGTAAAATTCCCCCTTGTTTAATTTAAAGCCAACATGACATAAACAACATTATTGTTAGCAATCTTTCATAGGACATACAACATGTTTGACAATCTTCCATACAATAGACTAGATTCAGGCGATATCTGGCTTAAATTTACATGAAAGATCCCATTAATTTATGCAAAATTTAGCATTCTCTTGGTGTGCATTAGATAACGCAGAGAATTAAATGTTTCTTTCTATCTGTGCACATCTCTCACGTATTTTTCATGATGCCAGGGTGCTGATAAAACATTCTAGATGCCAAAGAAATAGCACTAGATAAGATAATATATTTGTGTATTATATTTAAAACACTATAATGACAATCTAAAACTGTCCTAGGTAAAATCACATGCTTCGAAATAGCAAGCAGTATAATATATTTAGAAGCATTCTGGTTAAGGAATATCAATACTGTTGGATTGTGATAAAAAGGCAAAAATTTCTAATTTATTTAAGCCGGGTTCTCCGCTTATTTGGTTTCTCAGATCAATTCAATCAACTTCTCTTCAACCACTTTATCATAACTTCAACCCTTATCACAAAAAAAAGGAACTCTTCCTATGCAAGCTGGATTTTGGAAAAAAAAAACTTTTTCTCGATCCTCACGCCTACTTTTCCAACTTATCATAGAGTATCGGATTTTCCGCTAAACCAATTTTCGCAAACAGGAACAGGCGCAGTCATGCCGCATCTATTATGCACGTCAACCCCAATCAAACAGTGTCTCGGAACTTTTACTCTTCCTAGCGGATCTCGCCGGATTCAACGGCCGGCACTAATGCGATGAAACCTGGAACCGGTACCTGTTTCAGTCATTTTTTTGCTTCCTTCAGTCAACATGAACGGCACACGGAAAAGATAGGTGCAGCAAGGCAAGCATGTAGGCAACCTACTACTTCGTCATCGTTTCGATGCTGCTCCCCATTCACATGGAAGTACATGATTTTCCACGTGTCACTCCTATCAGGTGCGTGTGGCGCACAATGTAGGTATGTACAGTACCGGATCAAAGTATGTCACTTTGTTGGACCTATTGTGCGATTGAAATAATACACTCAAGAAATTATTCGATTTTCATACGATCGGAACTATGAACCACAAAGCAAGGGTCTAAGACTCATTCCATACGAAATCATATGAAATGATTATTATTGCATTGGTCGAGAAAAAAATGTTATACACTTTCTGTTATACACTGTTATACACTTTCAATCGTGGGATTGTAACTCGTCACTGGATCCCGATGTTCATGGTTCGAATCCCTAAATTTTCTCTGAGGAAAATTTTCATTCGATCGTCCTATGAACTTCTTTCCGTTAGAGAACCGTATGAAATTTGCAGTATTAATTCCTATGAATTCTCACGATTTGTTCGCTCAGTGTACGGTACTTTGAGTACCATTTATGGGTTATGTTTTTGTGCGGTACTGTAGGATCTTGTAGTTGCGTGAGTATGTATGGAAGAGTGGGAGGTCCATAGGGAATCTTTCATTGAAGAGAGTGGTTCTACATTTTCGTATAGCTTATGGGAGCAAAATTTTACCTGGAGTATGCTTTTAGGAAAGTTGATTTAATAGCTCTCGATTGACTCGATTAGGCTTCAATTTAGTACGCTAGCTGGCTGAGTGAAATTCCTTGTAGGTCTGGTAAACAAATTTTGAACTCAAATGGTAATGGAATGCTTGAAAAATCTGTTTAGGTTGGAACTAAATTTTTAGGAATTGAAGGTGTAAGAGCGTTGAGTGAAAAACCCATTAACTGATGGAGATATGTATTCGTCATATACATCGTAGACAAAGAATTGATATTACTTTTCACATTTTGTGATTTCAATTGAGTCATTCATGTTTAATATGATCTGTGAATACTTCATCATCTAAAGAATGAAATATTTCAAAAATCATATTTTCTTTATCATACACTGGATATTAAAATTTGGAATTGAAAAGCTCAATATTTTCCTTGGACAAAAGTATTCGTTACCTGATTACAATTTTTGATTTTAGGTTGGTACTTTTGGTTAACAACTTCGCTCAATTTAGAGATAGAATTTTTTCGTTTTCGGCAAATTCTCAAAATAACTGAATCCACCATATTTCCATTTGTATTAATCACTTTCAACAAGTTTTTTATTATTTTGTTATCTTCTCTTATCTTCTCTTAAAAAATCCAGATTGTATGACAAAAATTCGAATAACAAAACTTCAGAAGACAAAAGGTGGAAGAGACAAAATTCGATTCGAAAAAACGCAAGGAATAAAGCACCAAACACAATGTGGACAAACGCGGAACAGTGACGGTAATCAGCTGTCTATCTGACAGGTAAGCCTTAATTTTCAATTCACAAATCCTCCAAATGGTCCAACTGACTTTGATCGCTTCTCTTCATCCAATTTCGCTATCGTTATAGACAGAAAAGCAAAACCAATCAAAATGAGTTATTTACAACGCATCCAATTGCGAGTATTTGAAAAATACTAAATGCTGAGTGAAATTAACATCAGTAAAAATAAACCAAAATTGAGTTTCATTGTTTTGAAAATATAATTCAAAAATGTGCTTTAGTGAACTATCTTTCACTTGTTTCAATATTGGCAATTTGATCAAATCGAGTTTTTGTTTGTCGAGAATCGGTTTACTTGGGACATGGCATGCTGTTGACTCCTAAGAAAGTTCGAGGAAAGTCTTAAACAAACGTCTGGACCTTCTTTTCACATCATATCGAAGTTCTAAGATTATCTCCATGAACTTTGCTATTACATCCTCCAGAGAAACGTCATTCTGAAAAAAATACCTAGTATTCACTAATATAGTACTCATCTCGCCAAGAATAGAATTAGGAAAACAAACCGAATAAGTGAAATAATTACATTTACCGGATTATATTTTTTGTAGCTTTCCGAGTCCAGAATTTTATTACATTGCTCCATATCACTTATTTATAAAAATGTTAAACCGGACACTAGACACGGTAAGGAAATCAAAACAAATTTGATTCCGCCTAACAGTACCGTTGTTGATTAAATGGCGATCAAAAAATGTCAGCCAAAATAAAGTGACAGCCCAACACTACGATTTGGATGATTTCGTGAAAGGTGCTTCGCACGTATACTGAAAACTTACTACTGTGCGTAAAATTGACTTTTTCAAGATTGAGTTAAAACTACCTACCGGTGAGAGCAAAATTATATCCAAAACAATAGTCCTATCAGAGTACTTTGTTTTGAGTACTATCACACTTGATTTTGAGTAGTTTGGATTCTCCGTGTATGAAACATATTTATGATAAAGCCTGTCCACGTTAAATTTCGGTCACTTTCCTTTCAATGTAAATTTTGTTTTTTTTTCACAAATCGCTGAAACGTTTCATGACAGCTGAAACTCTTCACTTTATTTCGTGAATGAAGGCGTACAAAGTGAAAGAGGTGCCCAACCGTGACGACAAGTAAAGTTTCACCGCAAAAGTCGTGCGCAAAAGCTTCACACCAATTTTTTCAAACATTTTCTTGTATCCTAATGGACGATGAAATTCAGATTTCTCGAGATGAATCAATTTTTTTCTTGTAATTTTCCGTTAGCTTCGCGTTTCTGAACCCATACCCTGATTGGGTGAATGAAAAAGTATATAAAAACACGTGTGGTGTTGGTTGGTTTGACAGTTAATAAACTTTTTATTTATTCTTGTGCAAGATACTAATCCATAGTTCCAACTGAAACCGTATCAGTCAGTAAAGCCTAGTATGCAGCTCACAAGTAAAAATCTAAAGTAATTTTTTGCCAATTCTACCGAAGTAAATTTGACAACGGCTCCAGTATGGGGGAAATGTCAGTTTTCCTTGCGGAATAAACGAACGGAATAGGTATAAGTTCGCAAGGAAAAGTGACGGCTCCATTTAAATTACATGGGCAGGCTTTACTAACGTAACGAAGTTTTCTCTTCTTCTCAGCCGCATTTAAGGTAAATAATTCTGAAAGTAGAAGCATTTCTTGACCATTACTTATCCTCCCTAATGCACATTGAGCTGCATACTAGCCTTAGAGATGCAAAGAGAAATCCGACGAAGAGACCTAATGCGTTGTTTGACTCTAACAAATTAATCCGCATAGTAAGGTTTTCAATTTTTGTTGAAATAAACTAACATCTTCAAGTGACTGATCTCTCAGAATTTCATGATAATTGGAAGTTTTGTTCTTTATCGAAAAATATTTGACCCGTATTTTTTCAGGTCGTTATTAGGGTGGCCGTTTCTGCGTTAGGGTTGTCCAAAAAATGACTTTTTCTCAAAAATCTTTTTTTTTCATATGTAACTTTTGAACCACTTATTATGAGAAGTTCGATATAGAGTGGCCTCGTAGCGGGCATTTGATTATTGGCAGAGAATGGTGTGCAAAAAAAGAAGACCAGTGCGTGTAGAAAACGGCCATTTGCACAAGAAGCAGCAAACGAAGACAATGCGCATGCGTGCGGGGAAGGCTGCCACATAATTTCAGATGCGTTCACCATGTGGTGTACAGAGTTTTCTTATGCAGGTTACATACATATATAACGGACGGTTTGGCCACGTTAATTTTTGCGCTTATTTTGTCGGGAGTGCATTAAATTAATTACGAGACAACGTCGAGAACTTTTATGTTTACGAAAGAACAAGAGAGTGTAACGAAAGGAAGCGGCAATTGGTGAGATGTATCTGACTAGAACTATATAACGTCAACCTTATTTTTAAATAATACCAAATACGTGCCTGGTTTAAAAAAATATGTATATATATTGTGAATCACTAAACACGCGTCAATCAAGCATTGCACATACGCTTGATTGAAAGTTTCAGTATGTCACTACTGGAGCGGGAGCTTATTGTGTACAGATAGCTTCGAATGCTTGCGTTCTTGAAATGGGCTATTGAGTCGCTTGGTAGAGCTGTCACCTTCTAATCCCCGGATTTAAGCTTTTTGCAACTGTAAACAGCAAATATGAAACAGTTGCAGGAGAGATTCTATCCATAATACCGCTGCCAGACAGTGGGAATTAGATTGTAAACACACACACACACACACACACACACACACACACACACACACACACACACTTTTGAACCACTTATTATCATTTATTCATTTAAACACGCAAATGAAAGGTAATTAAACATGCTTTTAAGGAAAATATAAAAACACCTCATTAACTGCTACATTGATTATGAAAACACGGCTTCTTTTAGATTTTACGGTTTTCGTGTTCTTGGTACCGAAGAACTTCCTCGTTCTTATATTTTTCTTTGAAGATTGGGCATTTTTACATATCATATCTAAAAATAAGTGACGTATGTATTTAAGTTTTTGAGATGGGTTTTTCGAAAATGCTATATTTTTAGATTTTGCTGTCTATCCTACTACACTTTTTCATCACTTGAAGGAATTTGCCAACCATGCGTCTCCATCAATCCGAAGATATTTTCATAAATTTATTTAGCGTTTTGAGAGCTGAGTGATGGTCACTTGTTCTCATTTTTTGGGAATAATGGACTTTTGCCCTACATTTTGTCAAATTTATAGCATTTTCGGAGTTTATGCCGGCGATAGCTCGAAACTAATTATTTGATTGAGCTGAAACTTATAGGATTTCTTATAGTATTACCTTCTAGGTTTTTAGATTAAAAATTATTGTAATATTTTATTATTCTACATATATATGTATATGTATATATGGAAATATGGAAAAATGTGATAAAATGGCGGAAAAAATGTGGAAGTTACGCCAAAAGTTCAATTTTTTTTACTCTCTTCTTACAATTCATCTACTAAATGTAAATGTAATTAATGTAATTTTTTAGGGTTAGCAGGTTTCAGATCCAAACTGCGACCAGGACACTATGGGGCGGCTCCATACAAAGTGGTGGCCAAAAATTTTTTTTTGGTTTTTCCGCATTTTTAGATAGTATTCTAGTAAGTTTAGAATAAAATTAGTCATATTTGTGTATTTCCATCGCATCCGGAAGGTGTAACTAGTATTTAACCCAGTAATGAGATACGTATTCCTGAACAATAAAACTTGAACGTTTGTTTTTAATTTTAGGGGCAGTTCAAATGCAAATCAAAACTACAATAAGGTTGCTGTGCATAATATTAAATAGGAGAGGTGAAGGTGAAAGCCCCCCCCTCATTGTCAAGATCTGACCCCCCCACCATTTTTTTTTAAATATTTTGTGTGAGAGTATTATTTTATCGATCAGGTATTTTGGTGAAGAATTATTTGTATATCAAACCTCCTCTCCCCCACTCCCCCCAAAAACTTATCGCCCCCCCTTGAAATATTTTTACCGTACAAATAAATCATTCAAACTAGTCGAAAAGATACTTTTTTATATGTTTCCATTATTTTTACTGAACGCATATCACCATCTTTAACTAAGTTGATGATTTGTCTCCATTTTATACACTGCAGGGATGAATACACTACAAAATTAAACATGATTTTGATTGATAAATTGTCATAATAAATTTTATTTATTGACTTTCTCTTAAAACTAAATCAAATTCACAAGCAATTCTACTCATTTTCTACATTTTCATCAAGAGCAAAATCATCATCCAGTTGTTCAACATCATCCATTAATTCGTCAAGTACATTGCTTTCAGTGTTTAAATTTTCAGAGCTGTCAAGATCTTCGAATACTAAAAGTGATTTTACAACATCTGGATATTCAAGTGATACATTTTTTCGCATTCTATTACCTAGATTTATTGAACTTATCAAAGGATCAGACGAGTTCATAGCTCGAATAAAGACGTCATGCAGATTATCAACTCGTGACCTTTTCCTAGCATGATGGGTACGACATTTTTTAGAAGTTTATGTTGGCACTCTGCTGCTTCTTCAGCTAACATGCCAAGAGGAGCCGGTGAATGGATTATTATGCTCCCAGCGTGAGCGAGTACTTTATGTACTGTTGCTGGAATTTTATACCAATCATACAAATTAATATACTGCCGATATGTTTCTTTACAATAGTCATCCATTTTTTGGGAATGATCAGATATTGGCAATTGATTACTATTAAAATATTACGAAATCTAACAATAAGTTCTTCGTTGATGTTCAAAACTTTGGAAAGTAATTCAGGATTTGAAAATGCTTTTCGACACACGTTTCCTGTTGTACTGGTCCCTGCTCCGCCTGCCCTGGGTTGATCAACTCGTACTCCGAATGCTTCGAACATTTTTTCAGTAATGATTTTTTCCGATCAAGATATTTGGCCTTTAAATCCTTCGTGATCTTCCACTTTTTAATTTCCATCCTGTAGGAAATATGTAATAAACACTCAAAAAATCGAATCCAAGCGTGCAGTGGAGATATGCCGTAATGAAGAGCATCTTCGTTCGATGTGCTTCAAGCTTCTGTAAAGTAAAAAAATCAATGTTATTTCTATGGCAGTTAGAATTTGATAAAAAAAGTATTACCTCTATATCACTCATCACATTTGGAGTAGCGCCACAAATTGGACAGTTGGACATGGAAGAAGTATCGGTTACATAATTTAGAACTTTGCCGTCGATCATACTCATAACGAAAATAAAATCAACCAAAACAAACTCGCCATTCGATAATTGGATTTTTACTGGAACAAGCTCACTTATTTGATTTTCAATGTATCTCTTGGTGTTAAGTACCATCTCTTTAGATTCTTTGATAAATTCCAGCATAATAGGCCTACAGAACCGAATGCTTTGGGGTGTCAAATTATGCCACAAAATCCTTTTCTTGTTGTTCTGATAATAAAGTTGTATAGGAGTTGTTGTCACTGAAAAGACGTCACTGTCATCCTTTTGATTTGGCGTTGATAGCGCTTGGTGGTATTGTGAATAGCCTGTAGAGCCATCCATACCCCAGCTGCTTAAAAGTACTAGCTCTGTTTCATCGTTGGTAATCATTTGTTGGACGATTTCCGCATCGATGATCTGAATGATTCTTTCTGCTGTATGATTCATGAGTGCCTGTAATTGGACCTGAAAAGAAAGAAACATTTGAAATGGGTGTACTGGAAAAACATGTGGATATTTATATCTACCTGAATTTTTGATGATAACTCTTCGATTGACTCGGCTAAAGGTGAGCAAACTTTTTCATGCTCTTGATTACATGATAGCTCGGAAACCTTGATGGGTTCTTTTTTACTGTTTGCTCATATGCATATTTAGAAAAATCGCAGTCTAAAAAATATTCGAATGCTTCTTCAGGTGACATCATTCCATGTGAATCTTTGAGAGTCGTAAACATTTTAGATGCACTTTCACGATTTTTGAGAATATGACCAATCAAATTCACCATGTTTGAATCGCCATGTCTATATGCAATTTTTCTTGTGGCTAAAAAAGCCTTTTCTATAGTGTCAACACTACCGCCAAACATTTCATCGGTTTTCCTTCGTTTACTTCTATCACTAAGTTCATCAAATTGTTTTTGTGGACGTCCACGACCAGTTGACGTTGAAGGTGTTTCTGCGATGTACTCTGCAAGTTCCAAATGACCGTCGAGCCAATCTTTATTGTATTTCTCAAAGCGGTCTTGTTTGCGCTGAGCCTTTTGCCATGCATTGTAAAAATGTTGTGCTACGTACTTCAACTTTTTAAGGAGTTGTTCTTCTTTGGCAAGATCAATATTATATTTTGCCTTGATATATTCAAATGCTTTTGTTGCATTGACTATTTGAGATTCTTTTGGATCAAAAAGTAACACGATACTCCTATGTTCCATAATATCACAAACAATTATTTTCCGATTAAATAAGCAATATAGGTACACGTTGTTAGCGTTAAAGCCGAAAACCAACTCATGATTTGAAAATATTGTCTTCGTCTTTTAAATGCAAGTAGGTATTATGTAGTAGGTAGATAGTAGCAAGTAGGTAGGCATTATGCAGTAGGTATAAAGGTAGTAGGTAGATAATAATCCAGTTATGTAGATACAGTTTCTATATGGAATGATAATTTTCGGTCTGTTTCTACCCTTTTTAACAAAAATAATAATTAAGTATGTAACATTTTTAATACTAAATTTGACATTTAACACTTCCACCTTTCAAGCAGTGTTTAATTTGTACTATTTTTTGGTTTCTGCTCGCATAATCGATAATTGTAATTAACAAAAAATAAATAAATAAAAATATCCATTTTTTCGACCTTGTGCCAAAGTGACGCTCATCCGCAGGCGCAGCTATGCGCAGCTGGAATCTCGTTCCGCAGATAGTAGAGACCCCAAACTAAACTGTGGTGGTGGTCTCTTGAGACTGCTCGGCCCTGCTCGTTAGATATAGTCCAACTTAGGCAAAAAAAATTTTTTTTTCAATATTTGCCCATTTTTACTAATCTTCATTAACCGTGTAACCTCAACAACATACTCATTTTAAAGTTTAGACAATTACCTTTCCAACGGTGCATTAAATTCCAAAATTGGACCGTTATTCACTGAGAAAATTGCATTTGTTTGAAATGCATTTTTCTACAATTTTCACAATTTTCCTAAGTCTGATGTCTGTGGCGCAATGAGTTTTCATCACAGAGGGCTGAAATTTTGGGAATCTAGGTTTGAACTATCTGGCTATCAAATGGTATACAAGACACGTCATTCAAAGCAAGTCAATTTTTTCGATTTTTGGCCACCACTTTCCCCATAGTGCAGGAGAGCCAGCACAAGCAAAATAAAACGACTTTTTCAACGCACTTTGACGGCAGCCATTTTGTTAAAAAAAAAATTTTTTTGTATACTACATGTATACTACATATGTACTTTATGTATACTACACGAATAAAAATAATCATAACAAATGTATTTGAAAATCTAATAATTTTTTGCCATAACGATTAACAAATAATATCTAATCGATATGCTTATATACTTTAAGAGAATGTTCCAATAGTAACTATACCTCACTATGATGAATACCATATTTCCATCCATGTAGAAAGTATGTGTCAAGCTTATGATTTTCATCCCCGATTACGAAAAATACCATGTGTCATCATATAAACCTCTATTAAAACGATTGGATGCAACTCCATACAAATTTTGTTATAGGTTTTATTGGAACTACCTGTTAAAGTTTATACATTTGTTGTTGGTTGTGTTTATCCATTAAAGAGATCGATCAAAAGAATTCAAACTGCTTGAATTCCATAAAACCGTTATTCCTGCAATAGATTATATAATTGATATATATAGCAGATTTACCAAATATTTACACTACTTTACGTCTAACGTTTGCGGAGTTGGTCAAACGCTGTAATATTCCTTCTACATTCCTCTCTCCGAGTTGCTCATTGTTAACCATTTGATAATTCTGCCAAATATTCATCGCTTTCTAAAAATAAATAGGTCATTCAACAATAACTTACATCAAGTAACATACCATAATACCTGATTAACCTGTATACACCAGTTCGTCACTTTAATTCAATTCGTGCAGCACAGCACCACTTGGTCAAAAACCTTTGAGCGCCATTTTGACTTTTTTTCAATCCAAAACCAAATCAAAAGTATGTGTCAAATCTAATAACTTTTAGTCATAAGGTGAGACACATACTTTTCATTAAGCTTGAAAATGGAAAACATGTATCAAGTTGATACATTTGCACATTGCAACACGAAATGAAGAAGTTATTTGATTTTATATATGAAATATATGTGATGACGGCAACACATAGAAGGTATAGTTTTGAATTAATATTTTCATTATTTGATTTTTTATCAGTGTACATATGTACCTCGTGCTATACTACATATATACTACATATGGATAACCTCATAACTGTAAAAAAGTTTCGATTGGTTTGAGTAAATACTATGCCCTTGAATTTTAATGAGTTTTTTTTTTCTCGTTCTAACTGTATATTCTCCCTTAAACCGATATATGTTTTCCAGGCTGCAACTTTTTGGAAACAATAAGAAAAACCTAATTTCTCTTCTTATAGAAAATCATGTTGGAATCACTTGCCAGTTCAACGTAGTGGCGTCAAACAGATCGTTGCTACATGGATCTGGTGGAATGGAAATACAATAATTTCTGGATGCATTTTTAGAGAAAATGTATGATTTGTCAATTGCCTAACTTCATTGCCCTACAGCACTGGAAGTTATTTAAATACCTAAAACTTCTAATTTAAAACCTATTGATTGTATAATTATTTGCGATTTTCCTGAAAAAATTTCTTTCGTTGTATAAGATGTTGCTGTTTATTGATGCTATGCGAGTATACGAGTCAAAAAAATGTCTCATTTTGGAACAACATTTTTAGCGCTGGCCTATCAACATTTGTAAAATCTCTTTGACCCTTTTTCAGTTGTTGGTTCAAATTTTTACATTTCCGTGTATTGCCAGATTTTGCCAGATTTTTTATTTGTGACATGCCAAATATTTTACAAGCAAAACTAATGGCAACCCTGCGTGCATGGCCAAAATCTAAACTACTCTTCAACCGTGGATGAGAGCTCAAAAACGAGGCTGGATTGTCGACTTACAACGTAAGTGGTGACTCCAAATCCGCGACGATAAACAAAACACGCTCGGTCAAAGCACCGATCGCGAGGAGCGGCCGACGATGTGCTGACGAAGTTTGGATTGCGTGTGGTACAGGACGACGAAACTTACGTCAATGCAGACTTTAAACAGCTTCCTGGACAGGAATTTTACACTGGCAACCGGACAGGGAAAGGTGGCACATATTTTCATGCCACTACTTAAACTGTCAAAGTTCGTTGAAGAAATATCAGGTGTGGCAGGCCATCTGTGCTCGTGGCTTGAAGAGCAACGTTTACTTTGCGCATTTGGCATCCTGCATTACAGAAAAAAGGCCATGGATTGGTATGCTGCCAACAATGTTCAAGTGGTGCCCAAGCACAAAAACCCTCCCAACACACCAGAGCTCCGCCCGTTCGAACAATATTGGGCCATCGTCAAGCGGAACCTTAAGAAGATTCGTAAAGCTGTTGTGAGTGAGAAACAGTTCAAGGCAAACTGGCGTTCTGCGACGAATTAAGTGGAGAAGGAGACTGTACAATATCTTATGGCAGGTGTTAAACGAAAGACCCGGCAATTCACATTCGGTAAAAGGAAGCTTAGCTGAATATTTCCTCCTGTATTCTGTACTAACTGAACTAGAACAAGAAAAAGAATTTGACTTATTGATCAAAAGCTTCGATCGACTCACACATTACTGTTTGACAAATGTTCGTTCGGAGCACCGCTTTATTAGGGATTAGCGATTCATCCAGCACCAATGCTGGAGTGTGCATACTACTTTCGGTGTTTCGATAAGAACGGTTGGATCGGGCGACATTGCTTTCGGCCTCAAAAATAACCGCATCTTGTTCCCAAAGTCTTCAAACGCCCGAAAATGAATTCCTCCTAAGAAGTATCAATTGCCGAATCGTGTGAAGCTGATTTTATTGCAGTTTCAGAATGTATTGTGTTCTGAGGTGTTTACTGAAGTTATCCGGATTCGCCCATCGCAGCAACCTGAATCTTCGCTTAAGGCTAGTATGCAGCTCAAAAGTAATGTGTATTAAGATAGGACAAGAAATGCTTTTACTGTCGGAATTACTTACCTTGTATGCAGCTGACAAGGGAGGACAAATTTCGTAACGTTAGTAACGTCTGCCCAGGTAATCTTAATGGGGCTGTCACTTTTCTAGCGGAATAATATTCCGTTGGATTATTCCGCAAGAAGAACTGACATTTCACCCATACTGAAGCAGTTATCAGAAATTACTTCGGTAAAAATGGCAAAATTACTTCAAATCTTTACTTGTCAGCTGCATACTAGGCTTTAATATGAAGATAAATGTTAATAAATGTAACCATGTTGAATTAAGCTTACCAGTTGCTAGGAACACTATTGACAAACCGTTTGATATGATGAAAATATGAACCGCAGCCAAAGCCTAAATGTTTTTATTCTTTAAAAAAATAATGTAGTATAATTTTGGAATTGATATTTTTCATTATTCACGATTCCTCCCGCCACTTGGCTTACATGTTTCGATAATCAAGTTATTGGTTAGGGTAATCAATAAGCCAATAATCTCTCTCTGGATCATTAGCCTTTCCCCTCTCACGTGAAAAATATATATTTGGATGTAATAATCAACGATACGAGCTTCAATCGAGCTAATATTACAACATGTGATTGATGATCAAGTCGTATAAATTTAAAGCTTCATGTGGTTTTAAAATTAACGGGTGTACAAAAAAAAATTAAATTCATTTCAGTCATATAGTAAGGGATATAAAATTTTTCAACGAATTCAATATTTTTTATTAAAAACATAATGTTTATTCTTCAAAAAACCGTCAATGAATATTGGAGAAGGGGCCCTGGTCAGCCGTACGACGCAACTTAGTCGCGATGCTCTCACAAGAGCGCTGGACGGCACTGACGTCCATCTTCCGGATACAATTCCGGATCCTCGTGGTCAACTGCTTCGTATCCTTGGCCCGCCAATTATTTTTGTACACTAGGGTACTGAGGGAGCCGAAAAAATCCTCAATGGGACGGCACTGGGGCAAGTTGGTCGGGTTCCTTTCTTTCGGCACGTACGGTATCTTTTTCTGCTCAAGATACTCCAGCGTCTTCTTGGCGTAATGGGAAGACGCCTTATCCGGCCAGAAGACGTACTTCCCATCCGCATGATGCTCCTTTAAGAACGGCAGAAGAATTTTCTCAAGACACTCCTTCTGGTACACTTGCTGATTGATAGCCAGACCGCTCGGCTTGAACCACGACTTTGAATTCCCTCTGTCCGATATATACAGCATAACGTTTTTTCAAATTTATGCTTAAATTATATTTTACTTCGGTGTGGCCGACTTGTCACTGGAATAGTAGCTGTCATTTCCGGAATGTGGTTCTTCGAGAGCGGAAAGTAACTTTCGTCGTCCAGCACGAACGACGTCCCGCGGTAGTTCTTCGTCATCCACCGGCACTGCGATTTCACGGTCGCTATCTGCTCGTCGATGTCCTCCATCTTGAGGGTTCGGTGAATCAAGGTATGGGAGCAGTGATATTTTCGGCCGGCGTCACGCAAACTCGTTCCGTCCTTGTTGTCGAACAGCTTTTTCAACGCTTCCTTCTTCTTCTTCGTCATTATCTTCGCCGGACGTCCGCTACCGGCCTTCCGCTCCACGCTCAGGGATGCCAGGATCCGGTAAACTGTACTCACGGGCACGTTTTCGTCTCGAAAGTGGTCTACCGTAAACTTTTTTCCACGATGACCATGCGTTTCGTAAAACCGTACAACACGCTCGTGGAGTGCTTGCTGTTTCGACGCCATCTTCGATTGAACTGACAAAAGAAACATGCCACCCATTTCTAGGGAGTCCAGAGAGCAATTCTCTTGGAGAAAAAAAAATTACGCTCTTTATTTTAATTACAGAAAGGTATTGAAATCATTCTCATTTTTTATTGAACACCCGTTATATGCATGTTTTTTTATGTGCATGAAAATAGATTGAAAAAAAAATAAAATTATTTTAACTGTGTTCTAATCCATGGGTTGCTTGGTTTAGACAGGCTTGAGTCTAATATTTATAATATTTTATTTAACTGAACCCGTATCAGTCAATAAAGATGCAAAGAGAAAACCGATGAAAAGCCTTAATCAATGCGTTGTTTTATTTTAACAAATTAATCCGCATAGTAAGAATTGTTGGGATGGCAACCACTGCTCGGTTTGCCCCCACCAAACTACGGCGCTTTTTCATTCCAAACAAATACTTGAGAAATACACACGTTGTTTTATTTCTAGCCCTGAAAGTAGTTCGCGTTCTTTCTCCTGGTCCATCCGAAATCCCATTAAAATTTCAATATTTGGTGAACCAAACAAACTTTTTCAAGTGACTGAAATTGCTGATACAAAAAGTTCGAGATTAATCCTTTTACATACCAGCACCGGGTATCATAAAAATAAAACTTCTGAAAACAAAAACGTTCTGTGAACGAAAACAAGAATCCTTCGTACAGGATCAAAGGCCGTAAATCCAATCGAAGCCATTTGAGAGCAGTAAACAAGCAAATATTGATCTGTGACACGCACACATACAGCACATATTCTAAAGGGAGCCATTTCAAACCATAAACCCTGGAAAACACGTGTGACAGATGGACACGTAAAAGCATTCGTCGTTTGTTTCCGTCGGATCTCCGACGCCTGGAAAGAAATACCGACAACAAGCAAATCTGTGCGTCAACCGAAGTCAGAAGATAAATCAAAAACATTAAAAGCATTCATCCTCGCTTCGGTTCCTGATCAAATGTCGGCCCAGGAACAAATAATTTAGTGCGTTCCAATCACTTCAAGAGGATTATGGAGCTCTTGATTGGCAGTGGTGGTGGTCGTGGTGATGGTGGTGACATTGATGTTTATGAAACCGAAAACATGTACGCATCCTGGCTGGAAAATAAATTTCAGATTTGCTTTCAGCGGGTAGAAATTTGTTAGCATTGAAACATTGATTATTTTTGAGTGAAAGAAATGTTTTGGTTTGAACGCAAATACAAAACTAGAAAACATGAAACTCGATTGACAAAACAAAGCTCAAAACACACGAGCCAAGTGAACAAAAAACTGAGAATAGAGTTCGTAGCCATTTCGGAGAATGTTAAACCCCACTTATTGCTCCAACTGGGTTCAATATTGAAAAGAGGCGAACTGCAAATTCCTTCGGATGAAAAGCAATTTTCCTCGAGCTATTCAATGGCGTCCTTTCATTCTCCAGCAACACACAGAGGCATAAAGATTTCCCCACCTGCTGGCCAGCCGGCCGGAGCACTGTCATCCTAGCAGGGACCCGAAAAATGACGTAATTCTCTAAATATTGACTTTTTTCGGCGCTCCGTGCCATTGTACGGCAAGCGTCCGCCGCCGGGTCGCCCGGTTTGTGTGTTCCTAATGTATTTGCTCACATGCCTTGGCTGGAAATAGCAGCATACTTATTCCGTTTGATAGGCACCTATAGCTCTATCGACGGTCTCCGAGTGCCCTGCTGCCAGGTCGTAGTTGGGCAGATTCCACGATTGAGGTTATTACCGTCATGTCAATCTGCGGAACCTGCACGCGATGAAACGAGGGGGGGGGGCATCCACTGACGATGATGACGGTTGGTGATGACCGCCGATGGAATGAAAAAAAAAATGCCCGCATAGTTCACTGGTGGGAAACAAGAATGATTGCATGAAGTAACGTTTTTCCAGCATGTTCCGCCGGTGCTCGTTCAAATGCAAATGGGTACTAATTCATAATTGAAGTAATATGACTTCTAAAGAAACAAATCAATCACGGATGTCGATTTGGTTGTTTCGAATGGAATATGTTTGTGTCGACCACGTGAAACCAGGGTAGATTGTCCGGTTCGCCTTTTTCGGAAGGTGCCATCTTCCCCGCATGGAATATGGCGAAATCTTACGACCCACTGGAGACCATTCTTGCGTCATCTTCTTCATTGGCAGGTATCCTCAAAATGTCCCGACTTGTTACCACCCACTTTCTGAACTACCCCTTCGCTTCCAACTAGGTATGCCAGCTGATGTTATCGGTCACCGACGGAAAGGTAAAAAGTATGTACATTATCCAACGGTGGAAGGTGGATGGGATTTTATCCACGTCGAAACGAAAGTAAACCTCTAATGGTGTGATGCCAGTGTGCGAGAGAGAGGCTCTGTGGCACAACATCCTAGCCACTTTTTGGAACGAGGAAGCTTGCGCTGTACGCCGTTGCCGGCGGTACTGCGGGCCAATCCTGGTAGGCTATGGATTCAAACGAGTCTATGGAAAACTGTGAAATTGAGTAAATTGGAACGATAATGGAAGAGTGCAGTGGCTCGCTAGGCGATCCCCGAGCACACGGTTGGGAGTGATAAAATTGGAGGAATGCGTTGCCATATGGTTGCCTTTTCAGATTTTTGGTACAATAAGCATTCATGGAACCCATTTACATGGATGTCTAGGAAAAACTTGAGAAATTTTCACTTTTCCATTCAGGGAGGGTTGACCACCACTCTGTGAAACAATTCTTGTCAATCTTCGCTATTATTAAGCCGTATTCAAACGAAACGACTGCACGACTTTCATCAATCGATTGAAAATCTTTCTGCGCATACTTCTGGAACATTCAATTGACATTAACATTGTTCTTGCCAGTGAACTTTTGAAAAGAACACAAATAAGAGGCAATGTCCTTAAATTACGTTTTCCATACTATATTCACCAAATGCGTGGTATTTCCCTAGCACAGTTTACAAATTCGAGCAACCGCGATTCATATGCAGCAGCGAACGATATATATAGGGGTGGACCTTTGGCACATGCTTCATCATTCCAGTTTGATCAAGCGACACGTACGGACGTGTTTTTCGCTCTCTCGGTTCAAAGTTTTTTTCCTCGTTTTTTCATCTCGTTCGTTTTCTCGCGATTGCGCGTCCTGCTCCTTGGCGGAAGGTGAAGTGAGCCAAAAATTAGACAGTGAGTGAGTGAGTGAGTGAGTGAGTGAGTGAGTGAGTGATTGATCCAGATCCAGATCCAGATCCAGATCCAGATCCAGATCCAGATCCAGATCCAGATCCAGATCCAGATCCAGATCCAGATCCAGATCCAGATCCAGATCCAGATCCAGATCCAGATCCAGATCCAGATCCAGATCCAGATCCAGATCCAGATCCAGATCCAGATCCAGATCCAGATCCAGATCCAGATCCAGATCCAGATCCAGATCCAGATCCAGATCCAGATCCAGATCCAGATCCAGATCCAGATCCAGATCCAGATCCAGGAAGATCCAGGAAGAAGAAGAAGAAGAAGAAGAAGAAGAAGAAGAAGAAGAAGAAGAAGATCCAGATCCAGATCCAGATCCAGATCCAGATCCAGATCCAGATCCAGATCCAGATCCAGATCCAGATCCAGATCCAGATCCAGATCCAGATCCAGATCCAGATCCAGATCCAGATCCAGATCCAGATCCAGATCCAGATCCAGATCCAGATCCAGATCCAGATCCAGATCCAGATCCAG